>RJWT010007506.1:0-27541 GCA_004365215.1 Cuniculus paca | reverse complement strand
TGCTTCAAAAGGTAAAATTCTTGAAGTGTAAACATGAGCAGAAACTTTCTGAACAGAACTGTAGTTGCACAAAAAAATTTTCAGCAATAATCAACAAATCTGATAATGCCACATTAAAACAGTTCCACACAGAATGGAAATAACCAAGAGAGTGAAGAGACAACCTACCTAATGAGAAAAAAATGTTTGCCATCTACTCTCCAGAGGACTAATATATAGAATATATATAGAAATACAAAAAATTAGACAACAAAATAAAAGACTGAATCAAAATATGGGTGACTTAAATGAATAGCCACTTCTCAGAAGCACAAATGGCTAATAAATATATGAAAATTTTTTCAACATGTCTGGCTAATAGAGGAACATGAATCAAAACTATGACATTTCATCCTACTCCAGAAACCATATCTATCATCAAGAATTTAGAAAACAACAAATTCGCTGGGCGTGGTGGCTAATGCCTATAATCCCAGCACTCTGGAGGCTGAGACAGGAGGATCTTGTGAATGCAAGACCAGCCTGGGCTACAAAGTGAACTCAAGGTCAGCCTGAACAGCATAGTGAGACCCTGTCTTAAAAAGACAAGGGTTGGGAATCTAGCTAAGTGGCTTAAGTGCCTGCCTGGCAAACACGAGGTCATGAGTTCAATCCCTGGTGGCACAAAAACAAAAACAAACAAACAAAAAAAATGGCAACAACAACAAATTCCAGTGAGGCCATGGGGAAAGAGGAACGCTTTCACGCTGCTGGTGGGAATGAAGTTAGCATAACCATTATAGAAGCCATTACAGAATTCCCTAAAAATTTTTAAAATATAAATTGTATTTGATCCAGCTATTCCTCTACAGGTGACTTTCATAAAATAAAAGACATCACATTCCTATGACACATGCATATCCATGAGTATAACAGAACAACACTTAATAGTTAAATCTTGCCCATCAACAGTTGACTGGATAAAGAAAATGTGACATACATACATAATGAAGAACTACTCAATCATAAAGAAGGATAAATGTAATTTATAGGAAAATTAATGCACCTTGAGACATAATGCTAAGTGAATAAATCACATGCAGAAGGTTAAATATTGTATTTTTTCTCATATATGAAAAACTCAAAGTATAATAATTTGAAAAGCAATAATAATGGTTGATTATAGGAAACAGGGAGATAGACCTTTTGCTGATAGGAAGGGCATCTAAATATGGATAGTGAGTGTTAAACAATGAAAGACACAGAAGAAGAAAATGTGGTTATGGAATGAATTATGAAACACAAAAATCGATGAGACAGAAATTATGGTTAACAGCTAAAACAGAGAAATTAGAGAAGTAGTAGTAGTTAACTTAAACTGAAGCAGAAGCAACTGAATATATGTAGGTCCTGAACTGAAAAGACTAAAATATGTGTATTTTTAACTAATCTTAGGAATCACACAGAAAAATATTATATAATACAATACAGAAAACAATACAATAATACAATACAGAAAACAATTGCCCACTTATTTCCATGTCAATTTGACACTGCATAAGCTAGGTAGCCCACAATATGTTCCAGGATTTTCTAAACTCTCTTTCTCTCTCTCTGTAAATATATATATATATATATATATATATATATTCATATACATCCAAAAGAATTTCAGTATATCATTGATGTTTTTGACTTTCACACTATGTATATGTGTATGAATGTATGCATATACATATTTGTTAAGGTGAACTATATACAGGTAGAATGAGTCAATAGAACAATGCTCTTTTCCTCTTTTCATGAGTATTGAAAACTAGTTTAGAAGTTTAAGGGGGATGTTGTAGAAATATTCTCGATTCATTGTATAAAAAGTTCAGTAAAACACCTTAAGTTAATATGGGTAATACTTTACTTGAAATATTTTTCAGTATTACTTAACACAATTATCAATAGTCAGAACATTTTAAAGAATGTTCCTGATGCTAGTGGTGAGGTATTTATAGAAATGAAGAATTGTTCAGTAGGCTGAGAACTTAATTGTGAGACATCACTGGAGCATGACGGAAGGGAAAGTTTGATTCTGTAGAAAAAAGCAGGATGAACTCATAGCCTAAAAGTGTTCAAAGTATTTTTTTTTAATACCTGACTAGGATCAAACACTTATTATAACTTTTCAAAAGTGATCCTACATTATCACGTGCCATAAAGTTAAGAGGTATGCTACTAAATTATTATGCAGACAAATAGTTCAGATCATTTATTTTTTCAAAACTTTATTTTAAAGAGAATAAAGCTAAGGAAAATAAAACAATAAAACCCATGAAAACAAACCAGTGTAAGTGATATGGGACTTCGAAACAATGCAAAATCAACCATAGCTACCATAATGCCTCTTGTCTTAAAAATAGCTGCAGATACCTTCAGACATAGTAAAAACCAAACAGAACAGAGCAGAGTAAAACCAACAGAAACAAAATAATGAATGCAGTAAAGGAATTTGAAACAAGACAATAATAAATCAAAAATGACTACCATAATATATCTTGCTATTTTTGAAATACCTGCTCATGCCATCAGATATAAGTAAATCAAGCTAAACAAAAGAAAACAAAACCCAACCCAACAAAGCAATGAAAATGATACAGAACTTCAAGACAAGACAATAGGGGATCAACAATGGCCACCACCCTCAGAGGGAGATCCCCCCTAGATGCCACAGTGCATACTGTTATCCTCTGAACAGATGATCAGACCACTGGCTGTAGACCTGCAAGGTCAATGAAACACCATAACACCATAAGCATCCAATTGTATTTCACCTCAATAGCTATCATCACAGCCTGTGTTTCTCCAGATCAGCCAGTCTCTTACACAGTGTGTGTGGAGGGCGGGGAGTTCTTCTTGTTTGCCAGTCTGTGCACTGGAAGGGACTGGAGTCTGCCTGCTCCCCTGGTGCCGGCGGCCCACGCATGATGCTGCTTCACAGAGGGGAGCTTGTTTCTTGGTGAGTCCTGTTCTCTTCCCCCGCAGTCCATGAAAGGCTCTGACTCATGGGGAAAGGCTTAGGTCTGGTTCAAAAATGTGATATTTATATACCATGGAATACTACTTTTCTGTAAAAAAGAATAAACTCGAGTCCTTTGTAAAACAGTGAATGAAGCTTGAAACCATAATGTTAAGTGAAATAAATCAGATACACAAGCTTAAATAAATATCACATGGTTTCTCTTACATGAAAAACCCAAAACATAAATTAAGAGCAAGATAAAGTATTACTAACGAGAAAGGAGACAGATCTTTTTCATATGGGAAAGGGATTAAGAGATGAAAGGGGGATGGGAAGATGCTGAAAAAAATTCAAGATGTGTTATTTACATGTAGTAACACCCAAAAACAATATAATCACTATTACTGGAAACATGTAGTAGTAAATATAAACATTGGAAAAACCTAAGTAATTCTTTTCTAGAAGCCATACAACTATGAACATGTATGAATACATGTGTATTCAAGAATATTATAGCACAAATATTTAAAATTCCAATATATAGTAATCGGCAAAACAATAGGTGGCCAAATTAGTCCTTCTGCAAAAGAAATAAAGATTATAATTCTAGGAAAATTTTACAGAAATTTAATGTGGCCAAGATGGCTGCTATTATTTATATCTTAAAGGTCCTAAGAGTTCATTTGTTGAAGGTTTGGTTCCCAGCATGTGGTTCAGGGAAGAGGAACCAAAATCTTGGGAGGCAGAGCCTCTTAGGAAGAAGGCATTTCCTGGGGCTTTCCCTTTGGAGGGTCTATTTGTCCCCAGAGAATGGTTTTCTCTGTGTCTGCTTCCCAGACGCCATGTGGTTATGCTTTTCACCATGACACCATACTTGAATAGAGGCCAGGAAACAGCACAGCATATGAAACCTCTGAAACTACCAACCCAAATAAATATTTCTTCCTTTAAGCGGTTATCTCATGCATTTTATCAGAAAATGCTTTTTGGAATAAAATTTAAAAAGAAATAAGTAACTACCAAAACGTGACTAAATTTTAAAAGTGATTACCATTATGCAAAACACACCTGGAACTGTGATTTGGCTCTTGAACACACCTGGAACTGTGATTTGCCTCCAGATGACTCAACGTGTTGAAGGTTTGGACCCTAGCAGACGGCACAGTTGGAAGGTCATGGAATCTTTACAAAATGGAACTTAGTGAAAGAAAGTTAGGTCATTGGGAGCGTTTGCTGAAAGGTAATTTCAGAAATCCATATTTTTCTTCTTTTTTCCTGTTGCCTTCATGAAGTGAGTAGTTTTTTCTTTCGTGAGTAAAGTTTCACTCACTGTCACTGTGCTGTTTGTTGCCTAAAGCAGCAGCATGAGCCAAGCCTGAAACATGTAAAACTATGAGCCAAAATAAACATTTTTCCTGTATATTGATTTCCGAAGGGTATATTACCATGGTAAGGGAGAGCTAGCATAGATGGCTTTAATTTTATTTCAAATACAGTAAAGTACGAGATTGTGAAAATAAGATATAGCAGTATTTAAAATGTATAAAATTTGCATTTCACTAGATATTAAATACATGTAAGTATTTTAAGTCATCTTTAATTTTTTTTGTACTGGGAATCAAACTCATGAGTTTACACTTGCCAGGCAGGTGCTGTGCTGTGGAATTGAATCACTTATCCAATTATTTTTAATATTAAAAATAAACATTAAGTATGTAACTATAAATTTTTATTTATAATTCTGGAAGTAAAATTATTTTAGAAGCATAAATAAATACAGATAATTAAATTGCAATTCAAGTTCAATACTTGGGAAACTCCTACATTATGATTCCATAAATCATTATTTTCTATAGTTTTCCTTTGTGATAATGATTCCAAGTAAAGTCACTGAGAAGTCTAATGGAAACAAGTTAATTTTAAATCAAAATAATAATATCCATTATAAAATCAAGTTTATTTTCAAACAGTTCTCAAAGAGTTTCCCTTACCATATGATTCTTGCAAATGGCATTTGTTTTCTCTGCTATCAGGCAAATATATATATATATATATATATATATATATATATATATATATAGCATATATGTATAGCATATATGTATAGCATTTGCCTTTGCCTTCCTAACCAACATTCAACTTGTAACTGGAGTATTTGGATTTGCTGAATAATCCAGATCAATTCCCAAAGGCTTTCTGTTTCAGCGTTCTCACATACCATGATAAAAATCATGTTTGTGTTGAGATTACAAGCATTATTGAAAATAAAAAACTTTTAGTAGATTATACCAGGTAGAGTTATTTCCAAAGGATACAATGATACTGTATCATCTCACTTTAGAAGTTATGTGATATACTAGAATAATGTTATTTGAAAGTTATTTTTTTCATTTTATATATGTGATTGCTTATTCCCTAATAGCACATTCACCTTAGAAAGTTTTAATATTTTAGTATGCATAAAGAAAACATTATTCCAAAAGTTTTTGCATTACTATAACTTTTAGGTTATAATCATATTGGGTGAGGTGACACATTTTTGAAATTCTGTAGAAGTTTTTGAGAGCCACAGAATTTAATCTGAAAATAATAGCATCATTTACAAAGTTTTCAGACAATTGGAGAAAAGAAATGAGTCAGAATTCAACATTCCTTGCTTAAAAATAAGATCCATATTTTGCTAAGTAGTGCTTGGTATGTACTCAACTAAATGCTAATAGCCACATTATTTCCAGAAAGTTCTATTATTATTCCCATATTCAAGATAAATCAAAATTTTGAGAAATCAGATAACTTGCTTAAGGGTAACCAGGTAGTAAAACTTGGACATATGGCAAAATTCAATATTGGTGATTATGTTAGACAATTTATTGCTATGAAAAAATAACAGAGAACATCCTCTTAAAACTAGGAAAGGTTTTTTTCTTTTTTTTTGGATCATAGCCCTTGGAAATTTGTTCCTATTTGCTGACCTGTGATAAAATAGAATATCCTGGCAGAAGCATATGGTAGCAGAAAACTATTTGCCTCATAGAAGCAAGGAAGAGAGAAAGAGAGAGAGAGAGAGAGAGAGATAGAGAACAAGCATGGAAAGACTGGGGTCCTCATACCCTCTTCATAGGCATATCCCCAAAGGCCTAGCTTACATCCATGAGGACAGTGATGAAGGTTTTAGAGAGGAGTGCCCAAACTGCAAACCAAAACCCACTATTTATAGCAAAGTATTAACACTATAATCAAACCTGAATATTGAGGTTTTAGTTTAAAAAATAAACTCATATATTGATGTTTTTGTCTTAAAAGAAAAACAGTAACACACATGCCATAGGTTTGCCAGCATTGCTAGGCCCTACCTCCTAAAGGTCTATCTTTCAATGCTAGCATTGACTTGGAACCAAGCCTTCAGAACACCACCCATTCCTGTACACTTCAGATCCAAACTATACACATCACAGTCATCCTGAAATGTTGTACATTATATATGCCACTGATAAGTATGGTTTTATATCCACCAATAAAAACATAATCTAAGGTGCACACCTGCAAACCAGCATTCTGGCAAGTTGAAGCAGAAGCATCAAGAATTTTAGCCCACATGGCAATTTAGTGACTTAGCAAGAACCTCCCTCCAAATTAGAAGTACAGATTTATGAAAGGACTGGTGATAGATCCTGAGTTCAACCCCCACTATCACATAAATAAGTGAATAAGCAAATAGGTAAATGAGTAAGTAAGTAAGTCTGTTCTTTGAACTCACAGAATGCACTAATCTTGACCTGAGGAAACACAGCCAAAAAAAATCAATATTGTAAAGATGATCTTTAGGTTTCTCATGTTTGAAGATGAGGTTAGTGCATGATGTCCTGTAAGTTACTAGATTCTTATTTTTGTAAAAAATTCTTAATGAGATGTTTAATACATGTTTTCTGTCAAAAGGATGTAACAATCTTAGTATCATGGAAACGTAGGAGACATTAAGCTTCTTCTATTAGAGAAATTTATTAGCTTAAAACATTCAACAAAGTGGAGAATGGATCTAGAATAAAACTTAGCTGGTTACAAAATTCATAGCATTTCTTCACAAAGGAAAATCTGTATAAAATAAGTGATAACTCCCCTACCACAAAAACAAACATTGACCTAAACCTAATCTTAACCTTAAATGGGTAATAGGTAGACGATAGATGACAGGTCAACAATACATAACAGAAAAATTAATAATGTATAATCATAGCTATAAGCCAAAAAGAAATGGAGACAAGTCACTAAAAAAATCTATGTAAGGGATACAAAAAGCAAGTTTGCAGTTAAGAAGCCTGACAAATACACATTACTTTAGTCATGAGATCAAATTCAACATCAACAGTGATGAGTCATGTTTAGTATGATCTGATAAAAACAGAAAATTCCCTTTGGTCTTCCTCCCAAAAAATGTATAATTTCAATCAAGTCATGAACAAACCATCCATCAAACACCAATGAAAAGATGTTCCACAAAATAATTGATCAGTTATCCTCGAAATTATCAAGGTCATAAAAATGTCTGTGAAACCGACAAAGCTAGGAGGCACCAAAGGACATATAACAACTAAATAGTCTAATGTATTCTAGAAAGAATATCAAAACAGAACAGAATATCAGGTAAAAACTAAGAAAATATTGTGAAAATAGAGTTTTATGAATTTTACTTGATATTATGTTCGATTGGTTCATTAGTTCTGACACATACCCTACTGGTATAAGTTGATGATACCAAAGGAAACTATACAGTGGTGATAAGAGTTTGAACTAGGTTTACGTGTTTCTATAAATGCAACTTTGTTCTAAAAATTAAAGATTATTAAAAATAACACTTTAAAACATCAATCTAGTAGTTGAACATTGTGAGAAAATATTGTAAAACATCAAAACAAATGTGAACTTTATATAGTGCAAGAAAGTAAAAGAAGACATAAAGATGAAATACACCAATTAATTTATAAATAACTTTCCAAAACAAAATAGGTACAAATACTAAATAACTGCAACAAAATTAGCAATAACATTACATTGTAGCTTATGAATCTAAAATAAAAGATTAAAAATTTGTAAGCATAAATGTAATTGGTCAGTGCAGAAGGATGTAAATTGAGTCCCCTTGGATCCCTGAGACTCCAATCAAACAGGTATTTTTACAGTAAAATTCCAGGAAGGGAAGAATTGGAGCAAGGTTTTTAGCTTATGACAATGTATTACCCTGTGAGAAAGCATACTTTGCTTATAGTAAGATTTTTAAATACTTGCACATTCTGAGTGAAATTTGGACCTCAAAGAATTCATGCACAAAGAAGCTTATTTTTGCTGTAGAACTTGGAGGAGAAAAACATCTCGCAGGCTGTTTCTATCTGTGCACTGTAGAGCCTTCGAAGTTTTCTCAGTATCCTGCTTATTAAACAATGGTGAGCATGACCACATAAGTTGTGCACACTTCCTTACTGAAATACAGATATAATATATTTACAATCTCTCACTCATTTGTTTAATGATTTCATCACACAATGAAATGAATTTAAACTGAAAGGAATACTGAATTCTCTAGAGACTGTTTTTGAACACATATGTATATATACATGTATTTGTTTATGTAAAATTTCAATAATCTAAAAAATATCTCAAAAGTTAACAACACGTTAGGTCTTTTTTTTCTGAATATGACATTCAAGTCATCCCTGGACAAAGGAAAAAGCTTCTAGCACAACTTCCTTCCATCAGTCACTCTGATCAGAATTTATACTGAATTACAGTGCTTTCCCTTTAGGGTGAACTTTATGACCAAATGTACATTCACCACATAGAGCTACATAGCCTTTACAGCCTTCATAAATATATAATAAAAGCAGTAGTCATAAGGAAACTAAGAACAAAATAAAAATGAAAGAACCATAATGATAGGATATGCATGGAAAAAAAGCTTTACCTATTTAGAGAGTTGCACTCCAGCTTTACTATGTATTTTGTTTTATTATCCCTTCATAGAATATATTCATATTTCTGCCTTGCATGTCTAGGTTGGATCATATGATCACTTACTGCATTGTCATCTGACTGATCATCTATGCTGCCTTGTCCTGCACTGATCCTTTAATCACGTGTGTGATTATATGGCAAAATTGTACTAGGGACGCTTTGAAGACAAGGGTCAATTTCCTGCTACTTGAATCAAGTAATAGAACTACAAGAAGCCTTAACTCCATTGAGAATATGTGCCTTTTCAAAAATTTGGCGTAGCTGTATAATTGTGGAGAAGCCAGACTCCTAACTAAGTCACTCATTGGAACGTCAGAGCTTTATTTGCAGCTTACACATTTCCTGGTAAATATCTTGCATATTTATAAACATTTCCACTTCATGTATGTTAATCAGTAAAAGAAAGCTTATTAAAAATGGAGAGAAATTTACTTTTTACCCTTCCTGTAAGTAAGTGCTCTGTGAAAATTTATACAAGTTCTTCCTGTAAGTGATCTGTTAAAGACGAGAGAACAGACATGGTCAGGCCATGGGGAGTGAAATTTCTCCCTAGCTTTGAGTAGGGACAAGCAAATAAAATTGAAAAAGGTCAAATAAACCAATCATTTAGGTGATATTCATATTAATTAATAAATACCAACATAGATATGGGTGGAATAAATAAATTACTGTTAATTGAACTATATTAAAGTATGATAAAACTATATTTTATCTTTAAAATCTGAGAAAAAGTGAAATTTTAAAATATTCCATATAATCCTCAAGCACCACCAGGTGGCTTAGATAACTAAGCATCAGTGACAGGAAACCATTTCATACTCATGAATATATTTTTTTTTCTTTAGAATCACTTTATTCACTACAGAAATTTAAGCTAATAGAACAAGAGGAAGTAATATAAAAATTAACTAGGGAGAAATGAAAATTATCATAAGAAAACCTCAGTAAGAAATCCATTCAGGAACACATAGGAATCTTGATGAACAAGAAGAACATTTTGTACAGCTTGAATAAATTGATTCTTGAGTCAAACATAAATTGGATAGGATTAACAAAAGGGCATTTTAGATATTGAGAGCTACATTTGAACTTTTTCAATTCTCAGAACATTCTCACAGAATTGAGATATATTCTCCACCAAAAAGACATAAAATGAAAAAGACAAAAATAGGTATGCATCCATTCCACTTATACCAACTTACAAAATAAAGACAAAGCCTCATTATAAGTGACTTAGAAATTCTGCTTTCTTTAGCCTATCAATAATTGGTTTTCTGAAATTTGCCGGATCATTTTCATAACATGGAGATAGAGATAGAGATGACAGAAATAGAACTAGAGCTAGACCTACTGATAGAGCTAGAACTAGAGATCTTCCCCTTGTTAATTTTTTATTAAGGGATGTCATTCAACAGAATGAGCACACTGGTCTTAAATTTTGTTTTATCCTTTGATACCCATAAAGACTTTCAAAGATGCTCACCAATTTAATTTACTGCACATAAATATCTCTCTTTCTGCTTAGCTACACTCAGAACCAAAATGTTTTGAGATTTCAGTTCAATGGTGTTATAGTTACACTTTGAATTGACAAATTATAGATTTGGGAATGGTATAAGCACTATGACTTGATGTAAAATAGATGAAACAACAATAAAATTAATTAGTGTAACTTTCATATAAGCAAATTGTAAGTGCTGACATATGTAAAATACTGAATGAAATAAAAATTTTAGTTGTTTTATTTATTTTCCCTTATGAAAAGTCACTTTAGTGTCTGGGAATAGAGTTCAGTGATAGCAGGCAGCAGCCCTAGTTTCACTCTTAGGCACGGCAAAAATAAATAATTTAAATACAGTTTAATGCAACAAACTACTTGAAATTTTTATGGATATAATGGTCTCTGTTACAGCATATTATTTCTACTTCATTTGCTTCATTTACTAATAATTATTGCACTAAATATGACTATGTCTCTATGCCTAAAAATAATTGAAATATCCTTGAAAATATTCAGTTTACAAGAGAAATTTTATTTATATAACTGTTTATAGTTCTCATTTATAAGAAAAAATGACAGAAAACTATATCTTCATTTTAATATATAATAGATCAGTACTTTAATAGAAATAGACCTTTCTAACATATCACCTGTCCACATTTTTGAGGCACATGGCAAAGTATATTTCCCAATATCATGCAGCTGAAAAGTGAAAATGTCACTAATGTGAGTCATTGTGCTTTGTTCACATGTAATATTTATTTATTCATTTATTTAGGTGCCCGGGATTGAGCCCACAACCTCATGCTTGCCAGGCAGGCACTTACACCACTGAGCTAAAATCCTGGCCCCCAACATATAATATTTATTGCTTCTAATTCAAAACATTTAGTTTCCACTTTGATACTTCCAAGAGTTCTGTAACCTTCTCAAAGTGAAAGAGAAAGACCCTTGGTGCAGTGAGAGGATGGCGAAGGCTTTTCTAGGATGCATCATCGATTCATGTTGGGCAATTAGGCAAGAGATTAGCTTGGAATGCTGTGTACAACACAGTAATCTTTGGTCTGGTATATTAGTGAAATTTTAGTACTATTGAATAGTAAGGTATATGTGGCAATCTTTATTGGTAAGGTAAAAGAAATAGTAATTTAGTCCATTTGTTAGCATCATGGCATGGTAAATACAAATCAGTTTGATACAATATAATTAAGCGAAGATGTCTTTCAATATTACTGTTATGATTACACTATATGTTTATCAAGACTTTGTATGGTGACTTACAAACTATTCGTTCATAAGGGCTGGTTGTATCACAAGTTGGTTGTAAGTCAAGACTATTTTTCTAATGAGAAATAATGGAAATACTCATAATGTGTTCCAAACCTCCCAAAGCACTCTTTAACTAACCTTTTCATAATAAAAAAGTGTTGTAGAATGTGCATAAATTACCAGAAACACCAATAACTTTCCTAGTATACTCACCAAAAAGTTATAAAACATTCCTGTTTACCAGAAGCAACAATTTCATACTGTATTCAGCATTCAAGTTGACATCTTTGACTTGCAGGAAGGAAGGATGAACTGGAAGGTGTTATTGTTTGAAAGGAGACTCCCATTCTATAAGAACATCAGGAATCCGGCTCTTTGGTATCCTTTCTATCCGAGAGAAAGTCTGTAGCCCAGTAAGACCTGCTTCTTGCTCACTAGGTCTCAATATTTATAGAACCAAAAACTGGCCTAAGGTGGTTGTGTGCTTCTGTCTTTTCGTTAACACTGTTCATTTTTTATTCTAATTGCTTTTTTTTTTTTTAACCTTGTCTTCCTTCCTTAGCTTCTTTTCTAGCTTTTTTGGGAACATTTTGATAGCAGTAATCATAGTGATTATATATAAAGTGCTGACTGAAATCACGTCCACAAACACTTGCATCTGGGCTCAGAGTGATGCTTACTTACGCTTTTCTGCCATCCTCAGCCTTTGTTTACAGCTGCACCAGAGGCCAGCATTTGGGTCATAACTCAACACTTTGGTATCTGTTAAATCTAAACTTCTGGTCATAGCACAAGTTGTCTGTATGTGAGGCTGGTTGCATTTGAGGGTGCACTGTATTTAAGTGTATTTCATTTAAAATACACTTTATAAATCACAAAATGGTTTTTATATAAAAACATTCCATAAGTGAAATTCAAATAATGCATTTTCATATGTTAGTGAGATTAAAAGTATTCAAATACTATTTAAAGAATAAAACATATGTCTCAATAATGTTATTGTGGAAATTATATCAAAGTATGTCACTTCTGTGTTTTTGCTGGAACAAAGCAAAATCAAGTGAAATCCTTCATAACATTACAAGGTCAAAAGAGTTTGTGAGTCTAGTAATGTGATTTAACATGCACTTTGAATGCAAAGTTCACAGTGAGATTAGAGCATTCAGGGTAACTTTTATTCACTTACAGTGAGATAATTTGATGTCGTAAAACGTGATGGCACAAACCTTCATTTATATCACAATAAAGGTAACTTTATGGTGAAACAATCAGTACTACTCTATATAATATCTAGGCTTAACATTATTAATTGTATCTCTGTAAACCAATTTTATGGTGGTATAAAATATAAAGATAAGCCTATCAAAGCTTTAGTATTAATGGCTCAAATAAACACACTAATATATTGTCTCAGTATATCCTTACAAACTGGTACAAAGAATAGGTAGAGAAAAAAAACTATGAAGTCTGTTACAACTCCCAAAAAAACAATATAAAGTTAGTGTGAATCTCTTTTAAACATTTCGTATCACTTCGTTTAACAAATAAATGAGTTTATTTAATGTGAAATGACAACACATGGCAATCAGAATTCTTTTTCAGCAATAGAGAAAAGGCATATGTTTTCTTCTAAGTCAATATTTATTTGATTGGAAAGAACCGTGATAATTACTTATTGATTCAAAAATAGTTTAGAGTAATCCTTTAAAAAATCCATGTCAAAAGAGAGCATAAGCCTTCAACATGATAGCAAATGCTCTCACACTTTCCAAAATCTTCTCCACATGAAAACAAAATTAAGTTCAAGATGCTCATGCATGAGTATCTGTAAAATATCAATCATTTATTTTAAAAACCTCTTGTCTATAAAGCAAAATCTTGATTTATCATTAGCCATCTTTTCCATCGTTTGTGAGGTACAGTTTTATTTCAATTACACTCATACAGTGGAAAGGTAGGCTCTTCAGTACTATCTAGCTTGCATTCCTGACAAGTTTTTGAAAGCAGAACATTGAAATTATTTCTTAAAATCATGACACATTTTACACAGGACTGGAATTTTTTAAGAAAATCAGCTCAATAATATGGAATAAAATGTTATTAAAAAAGAGATACAGCTTTAAATAATAAATCTATATAAAAGACAAAACAAAAATCAAAATGTATTACTAAAGGCTTAATGTGATAATTTGATGTTTTACATTTGTTTTTACCTTTAAAGACATTTTTAACATAAAACGCAAATACTTGCTACAAAAATATGTCATATGATGACAACAAATGAACAAAAATTTTCAGTCAAAGGAGTTGAGTGGCACCCTAAGTCCAACCTAACTAATTTTGATAAAATAAAACCAAAGAGTCCATTCATCATCAGTGTAAATGTGACTGTTAATCACAATATGTCAATGTGAATGAAGTAAGAAACAATAGTTTGGGGTGTGTCTGTGGATGATTGATGTATAAAGTAACAAACTGAGAGAAGACCCACTCACCCACATTTTGAGAGGCATCACCCCATAGTCTTGTTGCCTGGGTGAAATAAAACAGGAAAGAAGAAAGAAATGTCCCCTTCTGAAGATGTCCTGTTTTCCTGAGTGTTACTGTCCTTTCTTGTCATTGTCTTTGACACTGTAGCTCAGGTTTTGCATTTCTTCAGCCTTCTAACACTGACTCACATCTGCACCCCTCCACAAGGGCTCCAGACCTCTGACCGTGGACTACTCCCATTTACTTGCTAAGCGGTTGCTGGATCCTCCCACTTCTGGTCCCAGAGATGATTGCTGTGGACTCTGTTGCCTCTGGTTCTGTAAGCTTACATAAAAGGTCGCTTTGCATCATTATACATGTGTTTAGTATTGATTCTGTTCCTCTACAGAACCCTAACTAAAACAGTAAATCTATGCACCATGTAACTATATGAAATGAAAAAGGGTCAGTATATTTCTGTGGATAGAAAATAACCTGTCCTAGGTAGATGCACACACTGAATGTGAGAACAATTGAATATATGAGTCTCACGTTGTTTACAGTGAAGAAGGAATGACTGATATTAACCAGCTACACTAGGAAATCTAACTAAATCTAACTAAATGAAGTATTCTGGAAAAACAGTTCCTAGAGTGTGATGTTTAAATTGAGACTTTAAGAAAGTGCAAGCTTTAATCAGGAAAAGAGAGTGGAGCAATTGTTCTTAGGACAAATGAAAGGCATGAATAAAATGTCAGTGTGAAATGTCTGTATTTCCTGAAAAGGAAATATCAATATCACTAGAGCATACTGACTAATGGGGTGAGTGACATTAGAAGAGGCTAAAGAGGGAGTCTAGAATTGGATAGCATAAGATGCTGTAGGGAACACATATATTATTTAGTGGGAAATCACTGAAGAATTTTGGAATATAGAATATGTTTTCTAATCTATGTTTTATAAAGAGCTTTCTATTAAAAGAGGTGAAGGACAGATTGAGCAGAAGGGAAAATGTTTAGTTAGGAGGCTATTGCTATTACTAGCTATTCCCAAAACAGCATCCAAAGTGAATCCATTGAAATACTGAGCAAGGTCATTCCAGTTCTCTGCTCATGGCCTTCAGTGGCCTCCTCTGCTACTCAGAGTAAAAGCCAAAATCATTCAAACTCTGCATTGCTCTGCTCCATTTTTTTCTTCAGATTTTTTTTTCTTTTCCCTTGTTTCTGTTCATTCTGCACCAGCCATACTGATCTCGTTGATACTCCTCAAATACACTTAGCATCCTCTCATTTTAGGCTCATGAAAATTGTCTTTCATGCAGACTTCTCCTCTTACATATAGTGGTTTGGCTGCTTCCCTTACTTTTTTTAGTTAATCTCTTAACTTGTCATTTTCTCACTGGGGCCCTTTACAATCTTTAAAATTATAAATTTTGATTCTTTAATATTTATGATTCATTTACCTTTCTCTGTATTTTCATTTGCCATTGCATTATCTACCTTACGATAGCAACGAATACAGATAATTTATTACTAGGCCTGCTGTTCCTTGTTTAAATCCTTCATGTAGGTTAAAAACTCCTAATAGAAGTGATTTGGCCCTTATGTGCTATAGTTTGAATTTTCAATGTCCCCCAAGCACCATCTTTTGAATACCTGGTCCCCAGCCATGGCACTTCTGGGAGGTGGTGGGACATTTAGGTATAGAGCCTGATGGCAGGAGGTTTAGCCATGGGACTACACCTTTGAAGGGCCTGCAGGGACATGATCCCTCTTTTCTCTCTTTGTTTTCAAGCCAATATGAGATGAGCAGTTTCCTCTGCCACATGCTCCTTGCCGTTGTGCAATTTGTCACCTCAGACTCAAATCAACATAGCCAAATGATAGAGGACTGGAACTCTGAAACTATGAAGAAAAATAAATCTTACCTCCTTATAAGTTGCTTGTCTTGGGTATCTTGTTAGAGTATTTTGTTATAGTAATGGAAAGTTTACACTAATGCACTGAGTGCCTTCAAGTACCTGTGATTTCCAGATAATGCTTGTCATGACTTGTGTGCTACTCCTCTGTTATTAAGGTAAGCTTTGGAGATGAAATTTGTGCTGAATCATGGTTTTGGAGGTGCGTGGCCAAGGAGTCAGATCTGGTGATAAACTTCTGCTGGCAGAGATCCATGGTAGTACAGTGTATCAAGTGACAAGAGGTAAGTTTATTGTGCATTTGGTAACCCCTTTCCCTCTTCATATAAAGCTGCTGCTTTTCTATCATAACTAGGAGCTTCATTTTGGTATTCTGATCTATTCCTAATTGCTTTCCAAAGGCTCCATCATTAAATATCATAGTTGGATTAGTTTTACACCCTGATAGTACCTTGCAATTGTGACTAAAATGTCAACACATGAACCCCTGAGGTATAGACTGAAGTTATTTCCAAATGATAGCAGCATGCACATAAATAAATATTAATGAAACTAATGAATTGATAAACCAACTAAGCTATGCATTCTTATATTAGTTATCCTCTATAGTCTAAAGAAGAGAATGGAGACTTCTTAACATGGCATGTTGCTCAGAGATCTGTATTTTGGAAACCTAGAGAGTTTTTTTTTTTAAAGAATGGATTTGTATTGTTTCAGGTCACTAAATTTGCAATATTTTAAAACGGTAATAGAAAATGAATATACTAACCTTGCACTCCTGAGAAAAATTCAATAAGTATGGAATATCCCATTAAATCTTTTTCATATGTTCCTGGATTTGATTTTTTTAAAACATTTTACTGAGGATTTGTGTCTATATTCATACTGTCTATTGGCCTATAGTATCTTTTTTCTATGATTTCTTTGTTTTATTTTACTTTGATAATGGATCTTCATAGAATGAATTGGAAAATCTTCCTTCTACCTATGTTTTGGAGAAGTTTGTGAAAGATTGATAGTAATTCTTCTTGAAAGTTTTGTTTTACCAGGTAAGTATCACATCCAGCTAATATTCTCTCTCCCCCACGTAATCTCTCTCTCTTATGTTTGATGAATCTACATAAAGTTTTTAGCAATTTTTAGTCATTATTTTCAAAGCAATCATTTATGTCAATTAACTTTCTCATTTTTCTACTTTTTAACCTTAATATATAGAATATATCATTTTATCTTTTCTTTTCCTTTGAGTATAAGGAGATATTTTTCTAGGATCTTAAAGACAGGTTATTAATGTTTTTACAGTTATAGTAGGTGTGACTGAAACAAATGGTGAAAGTTTAAATTAAAAAATATTATTATAGTAAAAGACACAGTGGCATTAATATCCCCCAGAATCCTCCCTGTTCCTTTGAACTCATGCATCCACCATCATTCTTGCCACTTTCTGACACACTTCTGAAAGTTATTTTGTATGAGGCTCTTTAGTTGTGATGTCATAGTTGCCTCATAGTCCTAGATCATTGAAAGCATTTACCTCTCAGGACCATTTTTATTTGAGGAAGAGCTAGAAGTCACACAGTATCAGAACCTGGCAATAATGTAGATAAAAACACACCAAAATGGCTTTACAAACCTGCCTTTTTGTTAGCACACATCATCAGATGTTACCTTATTTTTGTCACATTTTATAAAGAAGACTTTCATAAACTCCTTCAGAAAGTGGCAAGTATAAAGTGTGTTCAAATTTAGGAGTACTTTGAAGGGAATTAAAGGCAATGCCTCTTTTGCTGTAATGTATTATTATTATGTAAACATTCACTATACACTCTGATCTCACATTGACAACATTCCAATAAGTATTGCTTTGTATGCATCACATATGTTTTGGAATAATGTATTTTCACTTTAATTCATGTCAAAGTATTTTCTAACTTTTATTGTGACTTGATTTAGACCAACTGACTAGATAGAGACTAATGGTAATTGTTGCATTTATTATAAATGTCTCAAATTTACTACTATTGACTGCAACAAACTTACATTGTTAGAATATATTTTGTAATGTGGCCTCTCAAAATTACTGAAATATGTTTTTTTACTAAACTGTGATCTACCTTAAGTAATTTTTGTGTGTACATGAAAATAATAAGCATTTGGTATGTCTTAAACAGGTACCTATCAAATCAGATTCATTTATAGGGTTGCATAGTAATATACTATATTATGAATTATGTGTTAGTATATTCAAGATTATTTCTTTGTGTTTGAGTTTGACAGTCTTACAATGATGTGCACAGTATCCATTTCTTAGACTTTTGTTTAATTTGAAGTTTGCTAAGTTCCTAGAATGTGTAATCAACAGTTTTCATCAGATTTTATCAATTATATCTTTGATGCTTTTTATGCTCTTTCCTCTCATCTCTGGAGAATCCCATCATACACATATTGAGCCATGTGATGGTGCCACAAATCCACAGGATTTGTTAATTTTCATAATTCTCTGTCTGCTGTCAATTGATTCTTTTTAAAGTTCAGTGATTCTTCTTCTGGCTCTGGTTTTCTATTGGTTCTTATACTGAATTTTTCACTTCAATTATTGTACTAACTCCAGAATTTCCATCTGCTCTTTTTATATTTCCTTTTTGTCATATTCTTTATCTGGTGAGATACAGTTATTATACCTGTTGTTACATAGTGTTTGTGGTGCTCCCAGCCACACTAGAAGCATCTTCCAGTTGTCTACTGTTGTTGCCATTTGTTTGTTAATGCTCTCTTGCTGCTGTTTGTTATTGGTAGTACTTTTATAAACTAATTTCCCATAATGTGTAATGTCACACGTGACCTCCGAAGTCTCCGCTTATTTATTTAGTTGTTACTAATAAGTTAAAAGAGATTTCCTTAAATGCCTTGAATCAACAAGTCTCTCAGATTTTGATAATGCATTTTAATGCATGCTGTGTCATGTCTTAATTTTCTCCAGATAGACAATGTACAGTTTACAGCTTCCTTGCACAATGTCATGCTAGATTAACAAGGCCTCAGTTATGTCCTGTGAATGAATGTACACAGTCCCATACACATGTATCTTTCTATATGCCCAGAAATCTATTGCAACTTTTAAAAACCCTGAATAGACATTACAATCCCTAGGTTTTCATTTTTAGTTTCTTAGCATGTTTTTTTTTTTTCTTCAATTATCATCTCTGCCCTGGGAAACTTCAAGATTAACAGCTACCTAGTTATTTTTGAAATATACATAACCTTTAGAAAAAAGCTGTGTGCAATCACCAAGCTGTGCATCAGATCAAATAAAGAGATTGAAAGTTTCCAGGAAACATCCAGAAAGGTAATAATGATAATTATTTTGGGAATTGGTCTTTGGGTGGACTTCAACTATGTCTTGTTAGATGTTTCTTCCCTTTGTCTACCATGTTTGTTATGTTGTTGTTATTCAGCACAGCACTGCAGTTCAGGGATCCACAACCTCTCCAGAGGACTGACCTGTACTGATCTGTAGTATGTTAGGAATCAAACCTCACAGCAGGACGAGTATATCTGATGAGCCAGTATTTACAACCATTCCCCGTTCCTGGCATTACAGCCTGAGTTCTAATCAGCTCAGCATCCCTTTCTCATAGAAGCACAAACCTATCTGTGAACTGTGCATGCATGGGATCTCGGTTATAGACCCTTTTTGGAGTTTAAAATGATAGTAACCAAAGTAAACTGCACAATATAATAAGAATACAAGCAAAATGCACAGTACATGTTATGCATTTGACTCTTTCTGAAACCATCCCCCACTTCTCCTCTCTGCCAGTTCGTGGAAAAATTGTCTTGTGTGAAACTAGTCCCTGGTGGCGAAAAAGGATGCAGACAGATTCTGTGGCTGGAGAGTATGGAATAAATAGAGGACAAGTTAAAAGCAATGGAACACATTTTTCTTACTGAAACGTGGCCATTTTTCTTGACAAAAATCCTCCACAGATTGCTTTTAAGTGTTCAGTAAATCGTCAGTAATTTTATAATAGATTTGAATCACAATGGCTATATTCTTATTGAATTAATGGAGAAGATTTTAGAAGCTTCTTTCTCAACCATTCCCTGCTGACATCTCTCCCCTCTCCTTTTAACAGAACATAATGGATGATCCACATGATATGTGCCAAGGGTTCTTGTGTAAACTATGAAGACCTTAAGGAATTAGCAACTTCACAGTTTACCACGAGATGCTGACCCAGTCTAGATCCAATGTATTACAAGATACATTTTGTCATTGTGTCAAATTCCAAGTCTTACCTTTTAATGAAAGAAGGAACACATTTCCTCCATACAGTATATTAATTATGCCAAAAGTCTTTCATTATTCTTCTACAACCTATTATATATTTTCTATTTTATAATATTTCAAAATTGTGTGAAAAACCAATATACATTTTTTATTTGCAATAAAACTTATTCGATGGTGTCAGACTCTCAACCCTTTTGGGACACTTTCATCTTTGTTCTCTGTGCCAGTGTCAGTGGAAAGTGTATAGCCTGTGCTCCGTGGCCTGAACAAATACAGTCATTTTCTGCACTTGTCATACTTTGCACCTATTTCAAAATAACTCCATTTTTTACCAACAATATCATGTTTTTATCGTACAACTATGCATTTTATCATACAACTATGAAAAACTAACCAGCTTCATATGATGACCCTTCCACTTGACACTAAAACTCCTCCTTTATCTTAGTGTGTTATTTCCTCTTTTTATCACAGTAATATAATTTATCATTACTTTGCTCCTGCAAACTCCAATTGTTTTCCCCCTTGTAGATAGATTCTGATAATGAAATTTCCTTCTCAAAGCATTTTCTCTTAGATAAAAACTCTTGTTTTTTTTTTCCTAATTATGCTTTTGAATTCTACCATCTCTAATTTCCCTGGGGACGAAATGAGCTCTTTCCTGTAAACTTTCACGATCCTTTTATACTCATGAGACTTGTTACTATTATTTTCAAAAGCAATAATGAAACATAAGGAACAAAATATAAAATTAATCAGGTGGATTTCAACATACTGTACTTGCTAAACCCTATTTTCTCAGTGATAAATCGTTTTGTTAATCATTGACAGACTATCAAAACATGCCTAATGAATATATGTATACGAAAGTGTTTCTTTCAAGCAAATAACTGGGAGTTAGCGATAGAATGCGGTACATGATTTTTCTAGCCAAATTGTATATCTATGCATTTGTCCTACCTACCATTGTGACAATCCAATATTTGATTTAATAAAAGAAAAATAAAATTTTATAAATACAGTGAAATATTTCCTAAAGTTCTATGAGTTGAATCCTTTAGTAGATATTAAATATAGGCTGTTTCCTAAATACATACATGCACAAACACTCATCAGATATGTATATACAAATATATATATTCATTAAATCTACCACACATGAAATTTAAAAAATGTTTCATTTTACTAAGTTGGGCAAACATGTTTCTTTATATTTGCTTTATATTCATTACTATTTTAAGAAATATCTGCTTCCCCGGTGTTTAAATGAATAGTTTAAAAATTTACCCATAACATATTTATATTTATGCAAGCAAAACTAGTTCAGTCAGATTTACAAACTTCCAATAAGATAATGTACTGAATTACTATATTTCCTAAGGTCTTTAATTTAATAGGGATTATTAAAATATATAAAATAAAAAAATGTAATTTTTTCATATTCATGTGGAATTTTCAGTATCCAGGATCATGTTTCCAGTATCTTGTTTTGACAGGAATATAAAATATTATCATATGCTCACTGAACTCGTTGTGAAATATAAACTCAGAAATTCAAACATACCAAACTCCAAGCCTACAGATAACATTTTCACCTTTGAATTTAATGTTCTTTCTTGGATTAAAATATCACTATTTTTATTACTATTTTTTAGGCTTTATTCACTCTACCATATGGACAGGTTTCATAAATGTGTGACAAAACTTCTCACAAATGAACAGAGGGCAATTTTCTTAAAAACTTTATTTTCTGCTTATGTTTACTAAATAGTGTGCTACAGTTTATATCTATTCCATTCTCCAAAGTCCCATATATTAAAGAATTGTTTCTCAGCTTGGTTCTGTTGAAAGGCTATGGAGTTTGAGGACACAGAGCCTAGCAGAAGATTTTAATTCATCAGAGGCATGACCTTGAAGGGGACGTTAGGCTCTCAGTCACCCTTTCTGTCTTATTTTCCAAACCAGCAGACATGCAGCGAACATTTTCCTTTTGTTATGCTTTACCTCACCATAGGCCCTTAAGTAACAGAGCAGTGGATCATGGACAAAAATGTTTAAACTCTGAGCGAAAATAAACCTTTTCCTCCCTTGTAAGTTGATTAACCCATGTATCGCCACAGTAATGGAACCCTAACACTTAGTCAATATATCAAACATAGTAGTTTGCATTATTTTTTCAAAACATTTTCAAAATTTTGTGATATACATGGAATAAATCAATAAATATGCTATATTTTTGCCTCCCTTTTTGGAATGGTGTTGTTAGTGCATGTTCATTGGCAATACTGATAACAAGGCATTCATTCAAGTTTCACTGTATGCCTATAACTGGAGCAAAAATAAGGTAGGACAAGGGCAGAAAAATACAGTAATGTGACTCTGTCAAGGCAATCTTCTCTGTGATATTTCAATGCAAGGTAGTAGACAGGAAGAAATGCACTAAAAATTTCATCCCCCAAATCATTTTTGTTTCCTATACAGACATAAGCAAACATCCTTAGTAAAATGTTTGCTTTCATAGCCCAGTGAAATCCTAAGTATTTTGACTACTAGTACTAAGAAGTCATTTTATGTCAAAGTTATTACCAATCTATTAAAATGCAAAATATTTCTCCATATCTCCCTACTTTATTTATTTACAAGTTGCAGTTAATGAAAAAGGAACTTCATGATATTGGAAAGATTATAGCAAATCCCCGCTCCTTACTCTCAAATGTAAAACGCAAGGGTAAATATACTCAGTTTCCTCACAGTTATTTTCTCCTTTTCATTTGTTCCACATACATGTATTTTGTTTTAACAAACACTGTCCCTTAAAACTGGAAGTGGGAACCAGGAACACAGGTAGATGCTTGGTTCTGAGCCACAAAGGTGTAGCTATAGAGAGGGCAGCACTATTTCAGGAATCAATGCTGCCTTAATCTGTTCTTAGTACCTTACTACCTGGCCATGGTTTCCTTGACTTCTCAGATTTTCATTAATGTCCTAACTTGCCCCATCAGTTCAATCCAAACAGGCCTTGAGATAGCCATTGGTTGCAATTTTAAAAAAGTAACAAGAGTAATTATAAATATATTTAATGAAACAAAAGCAAATATCTTCATAATGAAGAAAATGAAAGGAATTCTCTGCAGAAAAATGGTAATTATTTACAAGAGTAAAGACAAGTTCCAGAACTGAAAATATATAATACCTAGAGTTGGATATTAGGAAAAAAGATGAAGAAATGTCATTTTTACATTTTAAATCATAACACTCATATAATGTTTCTAAAATATAAAAATACATGAAGAGAGACCATGCAAAGTTTAGCAATGATCTAAATGTTAAGGAACCATGTAGTATGTACAGCAACATGTGATGTGTTTATGTGTTTTTCAATGAATTGAGAAAATAGGGCTTTGTGAAAGCAAAGTGAATTACTATATTGGAAATACCAAACTTGAAATGGCACAGTAAGTATTATGTATTTTTCTATTTGTTTTATTATCATTTTTATGAATTACATGAGCATAAGTGACAATGTGCTATTTCTGAGGAGTAATATTTCAGTAAGAAGTAAATACTGTGCAATTAACTATACCTCTTATCTTTACAAATTTACTCATGAAAATTTAAGAAATAAAGAAGGTTACACAGAAGCACTGTAGTAACTTTTGTAACAACAGAAATATTTAATTATAGTTGATTGATTTAACAGGTCAGAATGACTTAAACAGCAAATGCTTTTGCATTTTTAAATTCAAATACTAGTCAGTTTTTTAAAGAAGTCACTCAACACATAAAAAACTTTTATAGATGCATTGTCTATGCACATTTTTCCTCAATTTAACTTTATCTTTTCCTATCATATAAGTGAAATACCAGAAATTTGCATTTATTGTAACCTAGAATTCAGCGGGCAGTCCTATATCAAATTCAGTGTTTCCAGACATACAATGAACATAGTCTACACTCCTGTGAACAAAGTTTTTACACTGACCTAAGAAAAAGAGGAGTTGCTGGCACTACATTCTGCTCTTTGTCCTGCTGTGAACACCAATGTAATGATACACATCACTTGGACGTGATGTAATTGGCATGGAACTAAAAAAAAGTGAAAGCAATATATAACGTATGAAAAAGGCAGAAAGAAGAAAGATTATACATATATTCATGAAACAGAAGCCAAATAAAAAATCATTTGCCTCAGTGCACCCTACATTATGAGCAATTAAATGTACATTTTTGTTGATTCCATCATTATTTTGTTAAATACAGTAAAAAATATTTCTAGGCAACAGAGGCTTTATCACAGTAAACCAAGATAAACACTTCAAATATCATAAGAATATGAAAATTATTTTCAAGTATAATTGCCAGAGATTGCTTAGGGCCAGTCTAATGGTTCAAGGAAGGTATTTTAGATGGCATATATATAATGTCAAACAAACCACTGTGATAATGAAAGTAGTATATTAAAAATAAACCAACAAACAGAACATATATATATCTATATATATATATAGAGAGAGATACAGATATATATATATATATATATATCTCAAACATATTGGAGGGGAAGGTGATTGCATGTATTACTGTCTAAGCTACATCACTTTTGTTCTGAGGAAATCGTTTTAATATGCACATAGTACAGCAAATAAATCAAACTGTCTTGCACAAAGTAGAATATACTGACTTACTAGTTTGAGATAAGGATAATTATTATGCAAGTATATCATAGACAAAAATGTAGATAGATATATAGGAAGAAAATATGGTCTATTTTTATCTGTAAGTAAAGAAAACTTTTTTAAAAGTCAGGCATACAAAGAATTTAGAGATTTCTGAAGTCCTCTGCACTTTTTGTCTCTTTTGCTCTTACGGGTTTCTTTGATTCCTTTCTGCAATATGTATGTTTCCTGGGCAAAGGATTTGAGTGCTTATGACAATCACGCTTCTAACTGGACACTGTTATTTCCTAACAATAGAGGAAAGCTAACATTTCTGAAATGTAAAGCATAAAACAAGGAAAGTCAGTATGCGGATGACAAATATGGACTACTCAGTAACTCTGTATGAGAAACCCACTTACAAAATTTTGTATTTTTATATCAAGAATTCACATGGAAAAATAGGAAACAAGGAAAAAATTAAAAATGCTTGCTAAGGGCTCATATTGATACCTTAGCTGATTTTTTTTTGCCTTAGCTGATTAAATGTACAGGTTTACAAATACTTATCAAAAACAGTTTTGCTAAAAGTATATCTTCACATGAAATTCCATCGATTGTGTAATTTAACCTTGATTTTATTATTCAGAGGTATACCTCCAGAATTTTAGCAAATAAAAAAAAAATTAGAAGTAAGACTTCCAGTAGATTTACACAAAGATGCTTCTGTATAATCAGTGAGATCTACAGACTAACTGAAGCTGTTTGTTTTAATGAACACAGATCTCCAGTATATTTATAACATTATATGGGTACCTGACTCTTCATAGTTAGATCTTATAAACTAAGTCTTTGTAATTTTTTCTACTGATTTTAGGAAGACTCTGCATTATTTACTCTACTTTCAAAAATATGTTGAACATTTTCCCTTGATAGTCACAAATATTAAATGTTTAGTTTCTACTTATCTTTATTGCAAATATATGTTATCTCTAAATAAGCCAAGCAATTAAAATGCCATTTTTTTCTACTTCTAAAATAAAAGGATCTTCATTGTTATAATTTTAGAAATGATAGTTATGGGGCAGGGATATATCTACTTTCCTACTGAAGACATACAGTTGGGTCAAGGACTGTTTTATATACTCATCTATATCAGACTTTGAAGTGTTTATCAGAACTTGTCACATTAAGATAAGACTGTTACCAATTCACCATGTGCTTTGCCAGATAAGAATTTGTTTGAATTCTCATTGGCAAATATTCTTTTTTTAAAAAGAGGATAATTCTTTACCCATTTTTCTGTCTATATAGAAGACTTTGGACTGTTACTTCCTCATGCAGAGTTACTTGTAATACTTAAATCACTTCATGGCTTTAGTCCAGGACATTTCAGAAACTTTTATGTATCTGTGAACATGATTTATAATTTTGCAGAGTTTTTTAGAAACAATCCCTGTGCAGTCTTTTTGTGTATAAACTTTGGCAAGTTCTGTTAGCTAAGTATATACATTACAATTCTTAGCAGCATTATATGGGGCTTCTCTGATAACTCATAACCTACATGTAATCTCAAGAACTACTCAGGCCTACTCCACACATTTGAAAAAGCTTGGAGAAAATAAATACAAATTTTGGTCATAAAATTCATAAGAAAAAATTCAACAGAAAAGTAGATTTAAAGTAAACATTTCACATAATTTCTGGTTTGCATTTTGTTATGGTGTGGCTGTTGCATTTCCCCTCAGGTTCTTGTGTTATGACTTGGTTCCGAAGGCAGCAGTCTTTAGAAGTGAGATTTTTGGGAAGAGATTTGATCATGAGAGCTCAACTTCATTAGTATATTAACACACCAGTGAGTTCAGAGCCCAGTGTTCTTCTTAGGCAGTTAGACCACTTAGAGCTTAATTGGATGAAGCAAGTAACTTAATTGAATAAAGCAGCTTACTGCAGGTAACTTTTTATGGTTTAAAAGGTACATTTTGTCTCCAGCCCCTTTGTCTCAGACACTTTTCTTTTTTCTCAAACTCTAGGATTCCAAGAAATAAGAAGTTTTTCTCAACTACACCCTGGAGGAAAGATATTCTGTCTCATCTCAAGCCCATAGCCAACCATGAATGGAAACCTATGAAAGCAAAAGCCAAAATAAAATTTTCCTCCATTAAATTATTATTCTTAGGTATTCCGTCACCTCTCTGAAAAACTGGCCAGCACATATATCCACTTTTTAAATTACAGCTACATAATTTATTACTAAATACCTTTTTAAGAAGTAGCACAAAAAATAGACTCAATAATCACAATATGTAAGATCATTCCTTGTGATTCATTACCACTACCTGATTAAAATTTTATCTACGTATCTCTATTTTAAATTTCATATCAGTGCTAAAATGGAAAATTTACAGAATCCTTTAATTTATTTTTGTCAATGTTTGTCTCC
>RJWT010007505.1:0-27542 GCA_004365215.1 Cuniculus paca | reverse complement strand
TCAGCTCGAGCTGCCCCCTGGTGGCCGGTGCTGAAACACCAGCGCGATCCCAGCAGAGGCCCATCCAGGCCTAGGGCCAGGCCAAGCAAGGTGTGGAAGTCCTTCGCTGGGTCTGGCTGGCAGCCACACTGCTAACAGCTGTCTCTCCCAACCACAGGCCCAGCCCTCCTCTCTACCCCCTGTCCCCTTCCTGCGGATATAGACAGCACTTCCCCGCCCCCACCGCCGCCCCTGGCGCCCCCTACCCCAGGTGAGTCCCCTACCCTGCAGCCAGGCGCCTGCTTCCTGTTGCCCAGGCTTCAGTGCCCACACAAGGCCACGCTCAGGCTAGTGCTTACCCTGTGTTAGTCGTTTGTCCATCTGTCCGTCTGTCATTCCGTGCCTGAGAACAAAGCTAGGAATCTAAGCGGCCTCATCCCAGGCAACACAGCGGCCAAGACAGCAGCACGCCCGCCCCACGCTGCACACGGCGGGCCAGTCCCCGGGCGCGGCCTGAGCTGCGCGGCACCTTTCACCCAAGCGTTCCCAGGCTCTGCCCCGCGGGGGGGCTGCCTGCTCAGGGACCCCACAGCTATGCAAGCAGCAGAGGGCAGGGGGGTCTCCAGACAGCAAGAAGAGAGATGGGGGGTGAGCGCGCGTGGGTCTCTTCATTTAGCACGCCCCCCAGGGCCAGCCCTGGTGCCTGGCACGCGACGGCAAGGGATTTGACAGGCATTTCCTGCCCTCCGGAGGTCAGAGCCCAGGGTCGGAGGTGTCCTCACAGCGCCAGCAGCCACATGGCCAAGCGGGTAATGAGGAAGCCAAGGAGACCCCAGCCAGGCCTGCTGGCTCAGAAGAGCGAGCCTCCCGGGCAGGGCGAGACTTCCGACGGACCGGAGGGACGGCAGGAGTCGGGGCGGCTGGGACGCGAGGGTAGCACGCGGCTGGAAGTGTCGGCAGGGGTGCGCAGCTGGTGCCCGGCCGGCCGGGCGGGCCCCGTTTTACTCTGCAGCGGCAGGAGCAGTCTCGGCGTGTCGTGTGTCTGTGCTGGCGTGCGGCCCCCGGGGGTGGCATGTGTGTTCACTGTGTCCTTGAGCACTGCGCAGGGGCTTCCGTGTGTGTCCCAAGGCCTGGCCCAGCTTCCGGCTCACTGTGAACTCTCCTTGCACCCCTAGGTTCACGCACCCGTCGCTGATGCTGGGCTCGGGTGTGCCCGGGCACCCGGCCGCCATCCCCCACCCGGCCATCGTGCCGTCCTCAGGGAAGCAGGACCTGCAGCCCTACGACCGCAGCCTGTGAGTGCAGACGGGCGACAAGGGCCTGGGAGGCCGCACGCACGTGCCTTCCACCGGGGACGAGGCTGTCCTCCGGCTCTGCCCACTGCCTGCCGTTCTCAGTCCTCAGAGGCAGGCGGGGTGTGGGCCGGGGAGGGCCTGGCCTTGCGCGCGGTCGCTCGCTTGCTTTGTGCTCGCCCCGCACGGAGCTGGAGCCGACCGCGCAGCCTGCAGCCCACGGCGGGGGAGGGTGGGGCGCTGGGGAAGGGCCTTGCAGCGGCTGGGTGTCTCCTCACAGGAAGGCGCAGGCGGAATCCAAGGGAGAGAAGGAGGCCAAGAAGCCGACTATCAAGAAGCCCCTCAATGCGTTCATGCTGTACATGAAAGAGATGCGGGCCAAGGTCATCGCAGAGTGCACGCTCAAGGAGAGCGCTGCCATCAACCAGATCCTGGGCCGCAGGGTAAGGCCACTGGCCGGCGGGGCGGCCTCGGGCCCAGCCCTGGCGGCTCCCTGACCTGACGCACCTCTCTGCGCCCCTCCCCGTCACAGTGGCACGCGCTGTCTCGGGAAGAGCAGGCCAAGTACTACGAGCTGGCCCGCAAGGAGCGGCAACTGCACATGCAGCTGTACCCAGGCTGGTCAGCGCGGGACAACTACGTGAGTGGCCGGGCGTGCGGCGGGGGCGGGCAGGGGGCCGGAGACTCCGTTGTGAGCGGGAAGACACTGTCCTGCTGTTACACTGAGGTAGGGTGTGTAGGGTCCGCGGCCTCCCGCGGCAGGCCAGGGACGTGTCCCTAAGAGGACAGCCACAGGCTCTTCTCCACGCTCCAGCCTGTTACATGGCTGGGCCGCGGGGAGGACGGGGCCTAGGAATCTCTTCCCAACTGGAGACCAGACCGGGAGCAGGAGGAGCCCCAAAGGTCACCCACAGCAGCCTAGCGAGCTGCAGTTGGGAAATGCAGCGCCCTAAAGCAGCAGGGACCTGTGTGCCGAGCGTCCCCAGCTCTGAACGCCCGCCTTTGCTCCCTGCAGGGGAAGAAGAAGAGGCGGTCGCGGGAGAAGCATCAGGAGTCCACCTCAGGTGAGGCCCTGCCCCCGCAGGAGTGGGGGCTGCTCTCCACACCCCGCTCCCGAGCAGCAGGCGAGAACACTCGTGGCTGCGCCCTCCACACACAAGGCCTGTACCTCACAAGTCAAATGCCTGGGCACACAAAGGACAGCGGTAGCGTCCACGAAAGACCAGCAGACGCGGACTCGGCTAGCGGGTGGGGTGCTCCTGCCACCTCTGCCAGCCCTGTTCGCAGCCGGCCCCTGCAGACCAGTCAGGGAGTATCTGTGGCTCCACGCGCGCCCACGGTGCTGCTGGCCCGTGTCGCCTGCCCCCGTTCTTCAGGGCAGCTCCGAGCACTCGCGTAGAGCGTTCAGGAAGCCCACATGCTGCTGTAGGCCTCCTGGGGTGCAGATTCCTGCCTCCGGCTCTGCACATCTGTGACTTCCTTAGTCGTGCTAGCCCCGCACAGCAAGGCCGGAGCTAGGACTGGACGCGGCAGGCAGGGTCCCGAGCGCCCTCTCCGAGGGCAGGAATGCTCCCTTCTTTCAGGTGGAAGTGTGTAACACGTCACAAGCTGCTGTGCCTTGAAGGAAGGTGCTCAGAAAGACTGGACGTTGGCAAGAATGGAAATGAAATAGGCAGGCAGTGGGAGGGAGGGGTAGCCAGTGCCAGAGCAGGAAGGGCTGGCGCTTCTGCAGCCCCCATGTGGACCACGCCCCCAGCCACACTAGGGACAGCCCCAGAGGCCCCCCATCTTCCTCCCCGTCGTTTTCCCACTGCGCTGGCCCGCAGGGCGCCCCACTGGGGCTGGCTGTGCTGGAGCAGTCCCTCTGCCTGTGGGGGCTGGGGCTGTCTGTAACTGGCTAACACTGATGTTACCTCTTCTTTCTGGGCCCTGCTCTGCCCCGCTGCCTGCCTGCCTACTCGCCCTCTGCCCTGCTCTGCCTCTCTGGCATGGCTGTAAGCAGACCCTGGCTCACCTAAGAAATGCCGTGCTCGCTTTGGCCTCAACCAGCAGACGGATTGGTGTGGTCCGTGCAGGTGGGTTCGTCCCCACCTCCGTTCTCCCTTTGCTTTAAGCTGCTTCCCTGACTGCACACGCTCTGCTGGGCTGCAGCCCCCCGCCCCAGCCCCTCAGCCCCCAGCACCCCCAGGAGGCAGGGGAGCCTGTGCCCCGAGAACGAGAGTGAGCCGGAACACGGCTTGTGGAGTAAACCGCTTGGGTCTAGGTGAAAGGAGTGAAAGCTTACGCAGCTGCCTCAGGTGCTCAGCAGTCACTCGGGAGGCCCGGCCTGCTTCCAGACTTTCAGGTCACGGCCCACCAGCTTCTCCACTTCACAGCAGCCTCCCTGCCTGTAAGGCCCTGAGCCTTTAATCTAAGAACAAGATCGTGACATTAGAGAGCCAGTTAAATAACCTGGGTGCCCCCAGTCACGTGACACACTACCTTGTACCTACAGAGACAAAAGGGCCCGAGGGGCAGGAGGGGAGAAGCAGTGGAACCGTGGGGCTACCTTAGCCAGAGGGCTGGGACACTGGACAGCAGCAAGCACCTGTGGGTAGGAAAAGATGTACTTGCCAGGTGGTTAGCGTCGCCTCATTTAGGTGCAGACCAGGCCTAGCAGAGCCAAGCCTGGGGGAACTGCAGCGAGCCAAGCCGTGGCTCTGAGGAAGTGTGTCCAGCCCTCCCCAAAGGGACTGGCATCAGCGTGTCCTCAGAGGTCCTACTCTGTCCATTCCGTGCCACTCCCAAGACCAGCGTGACCTGGAGAACTCCAGGGGTAGTGGGCGAGTCACGCTCTCTTCTTCCCTTAGTCCAGCTCTGCTGACTGGGCTGCCAGGCACAGGCATTGTGGCCCCTTGTCTTAATTAACGAATATCTTGCTAGCCCTGTGGAGCCTGCAGATCTGAGCTCAACCCACACACTAGATGCGCGCAGGCCTAGCTATGGAGGCGCCCGTGCCACCCTGTGGAGGTTTTGGGAACTGCGCTGCGTGTAGGTCTGGGCCCGGCCCTGCACAGGTGCAGGGCTGATTCAGCTCTGTGGGCGCAGGCACAGCAGCCACGGCCTGGGAGAGGGGACAAAAGGGAGCCAGGCCTGTGTAAGGGCAGCAAGTTCTGGTTGTGGTGTGTGACTATGAATTCACCCTCTGTTTACAGATAACTCTCTTCACTATTCCTAGGAGGAAAAAGAAATGCATTCGGTACTTACCCGGAGAAGGCCGCTGCCCCAGCCCCGTTCCTCCCGATGACAGTGCTCTAGGCTGCCCCAGCTCCCCGGGCCCCCAGGACTCGCCCTCATACCTCCTGCTGCCCCACTTCCCCACAGAACTGCTCGCTAGCCCTGTGGAGCCTGCGCCAGCACCCCCAGGTCTCGCTGCTGCGCTCAGCCTCCCGGCCCTCGGTCCCCCACAGCCCTCCTGCGGCATCCTGCAGAGCACACAGGTTCAGCAGCCGGAGCCTCAGAGACAGGCAGCCTAGCACCCTGAGAGGAAAGGCAGTGCCCCAAGTCCCGTGGAAACCAGGCTGGGTTTCAGGGTCCAGCCCAAGAGGCCGAACAACTGCCTGACGTAAACTGCGCAAGTGGCGGGGCGCACTCTGTCAGCACGGCGACCACAGCACCCTGCACCTGTGTTCTGTGCGTGACAGTCTGTTTCCGACAGTCCGATGCCCCTGCCTTGCTTGCTCTTCTGCTGTAGGTTACAGTTGGACTGGATGGAGCCCAGCCGCCCTCCTACCCATGCCTCCCTGTCCCTCTCTGCCACCGCCTCCCCCTACCAGACACTTCCTGGACCAAGAAGGACCTTCTTTATCAAACGTGAGCATGGCAACAACCACGAAGTTCAAAATGACTTCAGTTCTCCAGGATTGGAGCAGCTCTATTGACAGAAAAGCAGCTGCTACCCTAAGCTGGACGAGAGCAAGCCTCTTAGCGTGTTCTCAGGAGTGCAAGAGGAAGAGGGAAAGGAGTGCATTTTGGCCTAGCCTATCAACATGGCAACAAGGACATCTGAGACCGCCGTCAGGCAAGTGTGGATGGTGGCTCTAGTTCAGATGACTTGGAAATGCTCCCGAGCAGCTCTGATACCAAGGCCCCAGGCACTGACTGAGAGACAGCCTACTTTCAACAGCTGGACGAAGTCACGGCCCAACTCCAGCGTGCACCCCTCCTGTTTCAGAGCGCTTTTCCCAGTGCCATTTGCAGCTTGCCTGTGTGGGTAGAGCCGCCCTTGGGGAGCTGAGAGTGCAAACCTCAACCTTCAACAGCAGCGCCTACCTTCCAGCACGCAGACCAGCTTGCTTCCCTGTGGGGCTGCAGGAAGGAAGGCCATCGCAGCCAACGCAGGAGTCCAGAAGCCTCCCGTGGTGGACAGAGGCTGTCACCACGGCCTACTTTAATCCGTTTTTGAGCCAAGCTTCAACCCTGAGCCTTGAAAAACAAATTTTTTTTAATTTAACGGTTTTGTTTTTCGCCTCCTCACTGTGTACATAACCTGAAGCCAAAGAAAAAGGGTCGTCTGTGTATTCACACTTGCTCAGTAAAAGCCTTTAGTCCCCACTCAGAACCCAAAGGTCACATATTCTAGTGTAGTGTTGCAACAGATCTTAGAAAAATGGATCAATGTAGCAAAGTATTTTTATATTGTTAATGCATTATCATAGAAAAAAATTTCTTTAACTTGAGAATAAAGATACTTTTTAATGGGTTTGTTTCAAAGTCTGATCCTGAAGAACAAACTGTTTCAGTGACTGCGTGGCACCCAACCTCCCTTCCCTTCCCTCGCATGCAGTCACAAGACTGAGTTGATTCTCTATTGTGGGGCACACATTCCTGAGACCCCCAACCTACAGAACCGGGGATACCTCGTCATCTTCACTAAGGGGGCCCTGGCCCTGCTCCACTCTGGCGAGCTGGGCTCATGCTAGGTGTAAGCTCCCATCTCACACCCAGCTCTTAACCCTCTGACCCCACAGGCCAGACTGTCCCCAGCACCCTCATGAACCCTGCAAAGAGAGCCCAACCTGAAACAGGTGCCCGCGACTAGGCTCTGCTGCCCTCTGACAGCACACAGAAGAGACACACTCCAAGTGCATATTCTGTTTCAAGGAAAGTCAACTATGGAGTCTATCATAAAATCTCAGCTACTCCAGTAAGCATCCTCTTACGGCACTTTAGTTTTGATACTTTTATAGAAGACCTGTGAAGCGTGATAATCCACAACCTTTTTTTTTTTTTTTGGTAAAGGGACTTACTGAGGACCTTGGCTTACCAGGCAGGCACTTATGCTGTTAAGCTGTATCCCCAGCCCACAACCCACTTTTTACACGGCAGTTTCAACCACAGGTACTGTCACTTCCTGAAACCTTCACGAATGTAAAAGGTATAGAGCCACCTCAGTAAGCCAGACAACCATTAGATAACAAATGGTGGGCAAGAACCATTTCACAGAGACCCACTGGGCTGTACAGTTTCTGGATTTTATGTCGAAAAACACGAAGTCATCTTCATAGTGTCTAAAGTAGGTCACTGGAGGTTGCACCCCCAGACTGGCTTCTTTCTGGGAGGGTGCTGGTCCACTCTCTGGACATCTGTCCCATTTGGAAGTATTCCACTCTGGCTACTGGCCTAGTTGTTTCAAAAAACTACATCTTAATCAGGGCTTATGCAAGGCTTGGCGACTGCATCTGATCTGGTGTCTCATTTGGACTACACCAGGTCCATAAACAATGCAGCCTTGTATAGTTGGGGAGGGGAGTCAGGTCCTTGGCAATTTTGTTACAGTCAGGCCAGCCTTTTAGAAAAAAACCTGACTTCAAAAGGGAAACTTAAATCCTCCCAAATCACACCACCGAATTCCTATGAGGCCAGAGGATAACTTGAAATTGCAACCCCAAATTCAACTTGAAATATGCCAGGTCCCTCCACAGAGCCAAGAACCAACTCCATTCTCTGAGACACCACAGGACAAGATACTCATATCCTACCTTCTCACATCCCTTCCCAGACAACTGGTAGACCCAGGACCTTCTTGAAATACAGTAATACCTTGGTTCATGAATGTTTCTGCTTGCAAATAATTTGGTTCCCAAACAGAAGAGTTTAGCAAAATTTTGCTTCTGTTCACAAGCTCCGTATCAGCTGACAGACAAACCACAGCCAACTTCCCCAGAAACATGGAATGCACTAAGTTTGAACTGAAGCACCGCTGTATAGATCCCGACTGCTCCCCTCTACTGCAATGCTCTTAAAAGCAGTGGTGAGTGGATACAAGAGGGCCTTTTCCATGTCTCCCAATTTGAATATGTATCCCCCTTTTTCAAGAACTCAGTGACTAGACTTCTAAGCTATAACTTCATTTTATTTTTTTCTCCTGTCTTTTTGAGACAGGGCCTCGCTATGCAGTTTAGGCTGGCCCTGAGCTCACTTTATAACCCAGGTTGGTCTCGAACTCACAATGATCCTCCTGCCTCAGCCTCCTGATTACAGATGTGTGCCATGGCACCTGGCTTGAGCTATAACTCTTGAATTGTTCCCATCATTGCACATTCTGCCTAGCTCTGGTTCAGGGCACAAGCCGGGTGGCTATGATGGTCCCAAGTACAGGGAGGCAGGCAGAACAGTTCTCCACATTCTGTTCTACAGAGAAAGAAAAGGAATCATGAGTTCCTGCATTCGTTTCTAGGAAAACAAAAAAGATTACAAGGGGCGGGGTTAGTAGGCCACATCAAACTCCTCTATTTGTCAGGCCAATACATTAAAGTAGAATTTAAGATACAAACATAGTTAATTACATAAAAGAGCTGAACTAGTCCTTTGAAACAATAACCCACTCAAGCAGACTATGGTTCCTAGGTTATATTAACTTCCCAAACCCAATTACTGCAATTACCTTCTTGTTCCAAACCTCAAATCTACCAGAGGCACCTTTTTTTAAACTCAAGCTCCTGAGTTCTCCAACTTAAAGAGATGCCTTTGTGAAACTGGAAAAATTTTAAAATAAAGCAATACCTTCTTTGTGTATTAAGGGCAGACTTACAAAGTGAGCTACAAAAATACAACACACATCAAAGGAGAGAACTTGCTTCTGCAGTGTAAGAATTAACACTGAGAGGGGACATCCTTAGCGTTAACAGGGTTAGAAAGTAACACACTAACATTTGGGAAGGGTCTGGTTTACTTTTACATCACAAATGACATTCAATGAAAAGCTGAAAAGCCAAAGAACTATCAGTCTTCATCACTAAAAAAGCACCACACTGCAGGCAGCAACTATGTATCTTCCATGGGTACAGGGAAAAGTAATAACATTCTTCTGTCCCAGCTGGGGGTTACCCACGTCTACCAAATTCCTCTCACTCTTTCCTGAAAAATGGCATAAGCCTTGAGGTTAATCAAGAATGAGTTCCCAAGCCGAGTGTGGTGGCTCACGCCTGTAATCCCAGCACTCGGGAGACTGAGACAGGAGGACCGTTGTGAGTTCGAGACCAGCCTGGGCTACAAAGTGAGCTCAAGGCCAGCCTGAATGGCATAGTGAGACCCTGTCTCAAAAACAGGGCTGGGGATCTAGCTCAGCGGTCTAAGCGCCTGCCCGGCAAGCGCAAGATCATGAGTTCAATCCCCAGTGCCGCAAAATAAAAAAAAGAATGAGTTCCCAGGCCAGGGACACAGCTCAGCGGTAGGCACCTGCTTGGCAAGGTGAGGTCTTGAGTTCAAGTCCAGGTACAGAAGAGTTCCCTCCCTCTCCTACATGTACCTGTAACTGGAACATGTCTTTATAGTTGATCAACAATAACCACTTCCCAAACAAAGCTATCATCAGTTCGCCCTCCGATGCAGTATTCTTCTGATTTATCATTATGCTTTGTAAACTATTTTATGGTTATCTCTTTTCTGTTCCTTACACAGAAATTCATGGAGCAGTGCTGCTAAATAAAGGTAAGTCTTGCCATCAAACTGCCTTTAACTAAACCTTGGAACAACTAAGAAGCAGACTGCTTTACACTGATGCTACACATATATCAGTATACTGTAGCTATTTTCAACTTACACAAGGTCATGCAGGCACTGGAAGCAGAAGCAAAGCTCTGGTTTCAGGGTAAGACTTCATCCTACCTTTGCTTAGAACACTTGCGAGGTAAAAAGGTAGAACCTAATGGGCCCTTGAAGACTGAGGTCTAGCAGCTATGCATGGGAGAAGGCCACTCGCTGCAGGTGAGAGCCTGGAACACTCTAGACAGACACATTAAAGGAATAATGGACCTATAGCAGGAAACAGGAAAAAAATAAAAGTAGGAAAAGAAGGGCCACAAACTGCCTATTTTCTGTTGGATGAGCTGTTGGATCTCTTATTACATGGGTTTCAGGATTATTGGGATGTATTGTTTCAACTCTAAGATGCAGGCATCCTGTATCCAGCTACTCAGGAGGCAGGAGAATCACTTTAGCCCAAGAGTTCCAGAACAGCTTGGCTCCTCTCTACACAAGTCAAGAAAGGAACAAAAATTTAAACTCCCATATTGTCTGTCCAATCCTTCTGAAGCATCCCAGTGTCCTTTAAATATGGGTGGGCATGCTGCTACTGCCACGCCAACAACTCCTGAGTCTTACACAGCTCTAAGACCTTACGAGTGGGTACCTCCTGTACAAATTCAACGCGACACGGATATTCAGCGAAGATTTGACTCCATCAGGACAGAACTGGGGTGCTTGAGATGGATATGCTTTTAGTAGGAGCAGATCATCACAGCAGGAATTGGCAGATGACGACTCTGCTACTTTCTCTACTTAACCAGGACAAAGGGAAAACTTATTTCCTAAGAGTCCTCACAGGGGTCAGCAAATGTTCTGTAAAATGAAAGGCTGTAAATATTAAGCTTTTTAGTCAAATGTGGTCTCTGGATTTTTTTTTTTGCATTTTAAATGTTATTATGAAAAATTTCAAACATACACCACCAAAGCAGACAAAAAAGAATGACAGGTTTCTACTCAGCTTCAAAAATTATCAATCCATGGCCAGTCTTCTCTCTATAATCCTACCCATTTTCTGCCCTCTCATATTTTGAATAAATCCAGATGTCATTATCACTTGAGACAAAAACAGTTCACCAGGGACCTGGAAAACATAAGGTCTCCTCATTTCATTAGCGCACAATCGTCACAATACAATTTATGCCACTGAAAGTTAACAGGGTTTTTTGGGGTTTTTTTGTTTTGTTTTGAGACAGGGTCTCACTATGTAGCCCAGACTGGCCTTGAATTCACAGCAATCCTGCCTCTGCCTCACAAGTGCTGGGATTAGTCATGTGCCACCATGCCTAGGTTATTTCATGTTGCATATATATTTCATATATAAATTCTCAATATGAAAGCCATTTAGCTCCGACTGCAAAAACAGCCAGATTGCAGTTTGCTACCTCTGGTAGAGAAAACTAGACTTTACTAGGCTAAGATGAATTTGGGATGAGTAAAAAGTAAAGTAAAACCATTCTATTATCAAGTAATGATCTTAGCCAGAATAGCTCACTATAAATGTGAAAAGAATACAATAGGCCAAGCATGGCGGCCCACGCCTGTAATCCCAGCACTCAGGAGACTAAGCCAGGAGGATTGCCACAAGTTTGAGACCAGCCTGGGCTACATAGTAAGTTCAGGCCAGCCTGAACTACATAGTGAGACCTTGTTTAAAAAACAAAACAAAACAAAAGGATATAATAAAATTGTATGTGAATACAGATGATGACAACTATGAAAGAAAGAAAACAGCACAAGTAAGAAAGAAGAGTCAAAATATTAGAGCCATCTCAAACCATCCAAACCCATTCGACTGTAGAAAGAAAGCTACACACAATGGCAGCGCAGCGTTGGGCTCGGAACAGAAGCACTGACTGGGTCCAGTTACCCACATGAACGTCAGAGAGAAGAGTCCATCAGCACCTTCTAGTTGTGCCAGCTGCCTCTGGTGAGCTAGGACATGAACTGCCTAAAAATCTTTTCAGACTAAATAAATGTAATCCAATTAACTCATTTAAGAGACACACTTAAATCCACAAAAGCAAATTACTACCTACTACATAACTTACTTTTTATTGCAAATATCTTGCACTCATGATCGACGTTTTCTGGGTTTTGCCCCATATATTAATATTAAAGGTTAAATTACTTTTTACATGCAAGTAGTGTGAATAGTTTTCCCCACACAGAAACGATAAAAGATGACATACTACATGAATTAAGTGTTGTCTTTAATTGAAAAGCTAACAAACTGTCTAGTTACATTTCTCCCCCAAACCACAAACTTGGTAGTTACTGAGTCTCTAGGCAACATATTCAAAGCTGAGAAGATTAAAAATTTAAGAACAAATAAAACAAGTCCTCAGGTCCAACTAAGGGAGCCCTGCTACATACAGGCTAATCTATACCAGTGATACTGCTTGACTCTAGGAGGCTGGAAGACGTCCTGAATAACCCCACCTGGAACAGTTGCTTCAAGTAGCCTTTTTCCAGTTTCCATCTTCTGAATAAAGATAATATTTTGTTAATTCTATTTCAGAAAACTTTCTGCAAGTTGTTTTATTTACAGTGCCAACTTTGAAAAGCTCACTAAAGTTAAACGAACAATAAAGTACGCGGAAATCACTTTACAAAAAGAGGAAAAGCTCAAAATGTCGACTTTCTACACAGAACCCACAGTTCAGTTTTATTCAGAGTAAAGAAAAACAGCAACTTTTGCTCAGACTAGAAGAAATTCAGCCATTGGTTTGGAATCTGTACTCAAACTACACATGCAATGAGGACAATTATTATGCTAATACAACTGATTTGCTGCTGCATTTGTCTATTGTTTGTCTAATATTAACAATTATAAACAGAGCAGTGCAACTAGTATTTGGAACAATCCTTATAGTGTTACAGTGTCAGGCACCACATTTCACTTCTCTTCACACCACTGGTTCTCCTTGCGTACCTAGAAGAGACAGACATATGCACTACTTTAACTTGAATATTCTTCTAAGACTTGAATGTACCCCATACAGATTCATCAACAGCCTGCAAGTTAAGTCAGAAAGACAGACCTGTACCTGGAGAACTATCAGGTAGTAAGACTACCTCCTGATTCCCTTTCTTTGCTTTCCCAGGTTTTTATTCTGCCCTGCTTAAATTTTCAAAAAAGTAAAGCAATTAATTTGTCATCAAAACTGGCAGAGCAAATTGAATTACTTCATTCACATAATTTCAGTTCATAGCTACATCAACAAAACATTCTGATCTATTCATTTCTTCTCCATTCACTAAGCTGCTCTGAAATATGCCAGCAACACTCTTGCCTTGGATCTGCTTGAGTGAGGTCAAATATTTATGGCTTATACAAAAAGCCCCCAAAGTCCTCTAACGCTAGAAAGTGCCAATGAGCCGGGCGTGGTGGCACACTCCTGTAATCCCAGCACTTGGGAGGCTGAGACAGGAGAATCACGGCAAGTTTAAGACCAGCCTGGGCTACAAAGTGAACCCAAGGCCAGCCTGAACTGCATAGTGAGACCCTGTCTCAAAAAGACAAGGGCTGGCCAATTTAGCTCAGTAGCATAAGCTCCCGCCTCGCAAGCACGAGGTCGTGAGTTTGATCCCCGGTGCCGCAAAAAAAAAGTGCCAATGAACTAGTATGAAGGAGTTCCTCTGGATCAAACCCTATTTTCCTATGCTTAAAAAAGAACAGTACCATCTAAGCCTGTAGACAAAGAGACAAACCAGTAAGAGTGCGAGCAGGACGACACAGAAGAACCTATTATCCCTCAAGCATCAAGACCCCTTCCTACAAGCATCTCTTTCACTTTCATAAAAAGCACGGGTTCAAAGGTCAACTGTATGCTGCCTACCTGGGCTTCCTCCTCCTCAGTGAAGTCATTTTTGATATTAAAAGTCTTGCGAATCTCCTCAGGAGTTTTCCCCTTGATCATATTGGCAACAGTCTTGCATGTAACATCAAGCAAACCCTTGATGTCTAGGTAGTTTGCTGCCTGTGAAATGATAGTTTTCATTAACGTATATTAGATGTTTTAATCTAAATCCAAAATTAGTTACTGATAATCTCTATCTATTGAAACCTAAAGTGCTAATGTTAAGAAATTTTAATTTTAGGAAATTAGTTTTTACTCTTAATACTCTTAATTCAGCAGGATGCAGTGGTACACTCCTGTAATCCCAGCACTTGGGAGGCTGAGGCAGACGGATTACTGCAAGTTTGAGGCCGGCCTGGGCTACATAGTGAGTTCAAAGCTAGCCTGAACTACATAATGAGACCCTGTCTGGGGAGTGGCGGGGGTCCTTACTCTTCTGCTCTTGAGTTAATTCTATTTTTGACTACCTTCTTTTGGGCAATACTGGGAATTGAACCCAGGGTCTTTGCCCTGGGCTACATCCTCAGCCTTTTTTTTTTTTTAAAGACAGGGTCTCACTCTGTAATTCAGGCTGGCCTTGAACTCGTGGCAATCCTCCTACCTCAGCTTCCCAGATAGCACTATCATATCCGGCTCCCTTTTCTCATTTTTGGAGACAGGGTCCGTTAAACTGCCTAGAGTGGGCTTGAACCTGTAATCCTGCCTCAATCTTCCAGTGTGCTGGCAGATTACAGGTGTGTGCTACCATACCCGGTTCACTAATTACTTCTTTCCTAATATTGGTAATAAATTATATCAATTAACTTGGAGTATTGCATTAGCTGCATTCCACAGAGTTTTCAAGTGTTTTACTTCTATTTAGTTGAAAACACTTTAATACTGAAGATTCTTCTTTGACCTGTAAGTTACTTAGAAATGTGTTTTTTTTTTTCTAGCTTTCTTTTGGTTATTGATTTTTTGTTTGGTTTTATTGTTTGTTTTGGGGGTACCAGGGTTTGAACTCTTGATCTTGCACTTGCCAGGCAGGCACTTAGCCACTAAGCTAAATCCCTGGCCCTTTTTTGTCTTTTTATGACAGGGTCTCGCTATGCAGTTCAGGTTGGCCTTGGGCTCACTTTGTAGCCCAGGCTGGTCTCGAACTTGCAACGATCCTCCTGCCTCGGCCTCCCGAGTGCTGGGATTACAGGCGTGCACCACCACGTCCCAGCTTTTTGGTTTGGTTGTTTGTTTGTTTGTTTGTTTGTTTTATGAGCAGGATATATTTATTGAGAGAAAGAAAGCCTCTGTCTGAGAGAGATGGAAGGGGTCCCGAGTAGGTTGCCAGGTTTGGTTTTTTAGACAGGGTTTCACTCTGTACTCCAGTCTGACACTGAAATTGCAATTAATCTGCCTCATCCTCTGGATAACTTGAATGAAAGTTGTTTTATGGTCTAGAACATGGTTTATCCTGAAAAGAAGATGTATTCTGCTGTCCTTAGAGGTAATGTGCTATAGATATCAATTAAGACAAGTTAGTTAACAGTGTTATTCAAGTCTTCCGTATCTACTAATTTTCTGCCTACTTCTAATTACTGAGAAACAAGTATTGAAATTTCTAACTATGCTTGCAGTTTTATGTATTTTTTAACTTTCTCTCCCTTCCCTTATTTTTTGGAAGTTCTGCTCCTGTGTAGATAAATGTTTATGATTGTGTCTTATAAATAAACTGATCCCCTCCGCATTATGAAATAACCCTCTTTTTTTGATTTTTTTTTTTTTTTTGTATCAGGGATCAAACTCAGGATCTTGCATTTGCCAGGCAGGCGCTTCTGCCACTGAGCTACATCCCTGGCTGAAACAGCCCTCTTTAACCCTGTTAAGATTCTTTGCTTCAAAATCTTTAATACAGTCACTCCTACTTTTTTTTTTTTTTGGACTAGAATTTGTTACCATTTTCTATCTTTTTTCATTCTTTAATTGTGTCTTACGGGGCCAGGGATTTAGCTCAGTGGCCTAAATGCCTGCCTGGCAAGCGCAAGGTCATGAGTTTGGATTTCTGTGGTGGTGGTGGTGGGGGGTTGTGCCTTTACACTTAAAAGTTTCTTACAGACAGCACAGCTGAATCTTGTTTTTTAAGATCTGATCTGACATCTGCCTTTTTACTGTTTTGGATCACTTAATGTAGTTACTATCATATGGATTTTTTTTTAAATAAATGTTTATTGGAAAGCAACTATACTTTCACTTCATTGTAACAAACAAAAAACAGTTACAACAGTATTAAAATATAAAATAGTGATAAATCTCACCACAAAGGGATTTAAATAAAAATTCAGACAATTAAATTTTAATGCCAACAAATTTACCACATTTAATTCTGTAAGAATTGGCAAAGGAATAGAATTATACATTAAAAACATACCAGAATAAGTTCAAAAAGGGTTCCTTGGTCAACTTTCAGGAATTCTTGGTCCCAAACAGGGATATCGTCTGTTCGCTTTTCTTTGTTCTCATCATCCTCAGGAGGAGGAGGGTCATCCTTGTGGTGGGTACACCACTGAATGACCTGTAGCAAAAAAGTTCAGTTTCTATGTGGCATTTGTCATATGGAACACATTCCACTGCTGGGATATTCCTACTGGGATAGTTAGTAACTGACTGGAAAAGTAAATTACAACAGTGCCTTGGTTCATGAACTTTTTTTTTTTTTTTCGGTACCAGGGATGGAACTCACAACTTCACACTTGCCAGGCAGGCACTTGTACCGCTGAGCTAACATCCCCAGCCCCCATAAACTTAATTCTTTGCACAAGTCTGATTGCAACCGAGCGGCAAGCGTACACATACTGTGCTTGCAGTTCAGCAGCATCAAGCACATTCACATTACTGTGCATACGTGTACCATGCTCGCAATTCGGCTGCAACCAGACATGCAAAGAACTATTTCATGAACCAAGGCTCCGCCGCTAACAGCCAAACTTAAAAGTGAAAACGAAGCTTGAAGAATCTTTACAATCCCAGAAGGTAGAAGAGTTTGTTAGATAAAGGCAAACTATACAGTGTATATATTTGACCATATTAAAAAACTTCTGTGTGGGTCATGAATTTGATCCCCGGTAGCAAAAAAAAACTTCTGTGAAAAAGAATCATAACATCAGACTGGGAAGATATCTTCAACATGTAAAACCAACTGATTAAGACTACAGAATATAAAATCTTAAAAAATTACTACAGAGAAATGAGTTAAAGATATGTATAGGCAATTAACAAAAAAATGAATAGTCAAATATGCTCAAGCTCACTAGATCAGAAATATAGTGAGGTACTAATCTAGATTCACAAATAAATCAACATTCTGACATTATTGTTGGTAACATGGTGAACAAAACCCAAATTTTTCTAATGGAAAATATAAATTGTTACATTTAAAAATGAACCTAGGATTCTTAATAAATCGAAATCCAACTATGTACTTTACATTATAACCAAGTAATTCCAAATACCCTAGATGTGTATGTAAGACTACTTGGTGTAGGAACAAAGCAAGAAAAGCCCATCTGCTTTCTAAGTAAGGGAACAAATACATCTCAAAGTTTGAAGAAATTAACAAGTAAGATTATGTGCAGTAGCATAAAAGACCAAAATCAATACTAAAAATGTGTTAAACTATAAAATCCAGGTAGTAAGTACATGGGTGTTTGCTGTGCAATTCTTTCAACTTTTCTGTATCTTTACGTGGGAAAAACAAAAAGCCACAACTGAAAAATTATACTGCCAGGATGCCAAAAGAAAAAGTCAAGCATGAGGCTCTAACGAAATAAACAATATCTTTCCAAAAAGTACCCCAATTACTGCCAGATTATAGGTATGGTGGGCATACCTGTAATCTCAGGTAGAGGGATCACAAATACGAGCCCAGCCTGGGCAATTTAGACAGTGGGATCCTGTCTCAAAAATAAAGTGATGGCTACATAGCTCGATGTGAAGGCCCCACGCTCAGTATGGGGAGATGGAGGGACGTATGGGCAGACGGACGAAGCTCAGCTGTACAGTGCTTGTCTATACATGTGCAAGTCCTGGAATGGAAAAAAACAAAACAACAACAAAAAACCCACCCCAAAGACAGTGCTCAGAATTCAGAAAGAGAGATCTAACCAGAAAAAACATAAAGTTTCTACACCATAAATCATAGAACAAGTGGTAGAAACTTTAAAGATCTTATGGATGAACCTTGAAAATATTAGCCACGAAGGTACCCAGATTAGTCAAATTCAGAGACAACAGAAGCATGGTTACCAGAGGACGGGGAAGATGAGGGACCAGGAAGTTATTTAATGGGAATAGTGTTTCAGTTTGGGATGATGACAAAGTTCTGGAGATGACGAGATGATGGTCACACAACACTGACAATGTACGTAATGTCACCAAATAGTACTATAAGAAGTTCAACTGATGTGGTGACACATACCTGTAATCCTACCTACTTGGGAAGATAAAAGGGGAGGATCACAGTCTGGAAACCTGAGAAGACTCTGTCTCAAAAAACCAGAAACCCAGCACTCCCTGGGTTCAATTCTCAGCACACACCATCCCCTACCCCCTAAAAGTTGGGTGTAGTAGCCCACACCTATAACCTCAGCACTTGAGGGTTAAGGCAGGAGGATCTTCAGTTTGAGCCTAGCCTGAACAACACAATAACTTAGTGAGATTCTGCCTCAAAAATTTAAAAGAAATTTAAAAAAAAAAATTTTTTTTTGGGTGTGTTTTTTTAGTTTTGTTTGTTGAGACAGGGTCTCACTGTATGGTTCAGACTGGCCTTGAATTCACTAAGTAAATAGATAAATAAAAATTTAAAATGGCTGTCCTCAGACAAAGAATGAACATCTAGAATATCTAAAGAACTCAAAAAAAAAAAAAAAAAAACCTAATCCAGCGGGGCATGGTGGTGCACTCCTGTAATCCCAGCACTTGGGAGGCTGAGGCAGGAGGATTGCTGTGAGTTTGAGACCAGCCTGGGCTACTTGGCAAGACCTAAAAAGAAAAAAAAAAAAACACATAATCCAAAAATGTGCACTTGAGATGAATAGACAGTTTTCAGATGAAGAAAAACACAATAGCGAATAAATATATGAAGGAAAAAAAAAAAAAGCTCAACATCACTGGTCATTTGAGAGATGCAAATTAAAACAACACTGAGATTTCGTCTCACTCCAGAAAGAGTGGCTATCATCAAGAAATCAACCATTAAATGCTGGCAGAGCTGTGGGGAAAAAGGAACCCTTCACTGTTGGTGGCAAAGTAGACTAGCGCAATCATTGTGGAAATCAGTATGGAGATTCCTCAAAAAACTAGGATTAAGAGGTTCCATTTGACCCAGCTATTCATTTCCTTTCAAGGTAGCTTCCCAAAACAGTTAAAAGCATCATACCACAGTGATATATGTACACCCATGTTTACAACAGCACAATTTATAATAGCTCAATCTGAAAGACAACCCACATGCCCATCAAAAGATGAATGGATAATGAAAATGTGGTATCTATGCACAATGAAGTAGTACCCTTCCATAAAGAAAGATAAACGTGAATCACTTGTAGGAAAGTAGATACACCTTGAGACCATATCTTAAGTTTAATAAACTGGACACACAAGTTTAAATACTGTATTGTTTCTCTTGTGTGAGAAACCCAAAGGGTAAACAAGGAGCATAATGCAGGCTACTACTGGGAAGTAGGAAAAACATGTTCAAATGGGAAAAGGAACAAAGGAGGGGGGGTATGGGGGAAGGGAAGGAAGGGAAAATGAAAAAAAAATAATGGAAGGAGAAAAATAAACAGGAACAGGAAGAAGGGTTGAAGGAAGGGGAGGGAATAGGGAAAAAAAGAAGATATATTATGTACAGGTACAAATTCCTTATGATGAATGTGATCAATATGTATGACAAATATATACTAATAAAATAAAAAATAAAAAGGTCTGGGGATGTAGCTCAGTACAGAGGCCTTAGGTTTAGTCCCCAATATTGCCAAAAAAAAAAAGTTAAAATAAACCTTACATTAGGCATATCTTATTTTTTAAAGTTAGTTAGAAAGAGGCAGATGAAAAAAAACATACAACACAAATATAAATGGCTGTTATGGTTTGTGTCTAGGTGGCCCCCCAAGCCTCATGCAGTCATGGAGGCAGCTGAATCTAGCATTTGTGATTGGTTTATTGTCTAGTGCTGGGATTGGTGATGTGAGTGCTGTACCCACCCAAGGGTGGAGCCAGTACACCATATAAGAGAAGGAAGGAGGCATGTTTTTCCTTCTTTCGCCTTTTCACTCTTGTTGCTTGCAGGCCACCATGAATGGCTGCCCCTCAGCCATGCCACCCTGCCTTGGAGCCAGCTGAATATGGACTGAAACCTCTAAGAACTGTAAAAAATAAATCTTTCCTTCCTTCATGTTGGGTGTCAGGTATTTTGTCTCAACAATGAGAGAAAAGTAAGACAATGGCCAATAGAGCACATGTAAAAAATGTTCAGGCTTTGAGAATCACTTTTTAGGGAGACATAATAATAGGCAATATCGATAAAGAGTACGAAGAAACAAGACAACTGTAATTCATGTAGAAGTTCATTAGAGGAAACGTAAGTTGAAACTATACATGTAGTACTACCTGCAGGAAGAGGCCATCTCTAGACCTGTTCAGTGTTTACGCCGATGTTTTTTAACATAAGAATCCAATGAAACAGCTTGCTGTGTTTGGGAGCCTGAACCACTACCTCCTGTTCAATGTGGGAAACTGTTTATGCTTAGGTACAAAGATGACTGCAACAAAAATGTCACCCAAAGTACTTTTTATTCTCAACATCTTACTGGGACACACTCAATGGAGAGCAATACAATTTTTTTTCTTTTTGCTAATCACATACTGTTATTTCAGTAACTTAAAAGTGCTAATTCAAAAGACAACTCAAATATTCACAATACATAATATTCACAAATAAACTACAACAAATATTTCCAGTCATAATCTTACTCCATAGAGTTAAAAAAAGGATGCTATGCATTAAACTGAAAGATCACCATTTTGTTATAAAGAAACCATTTACGGGTTTATAGTATGCTACCTTATGAACAAGGAAAAATACACTTATTTGTTAATATCTGCATTACAAAACACTGAAAAAATGGAGGGGGATCAGAATAAACAAGTAAACAGATGAGAATAAACAGAAAGTGAATGACCTGTTACATGTTCTTTTAATCATTTTTCTAAACAGTTTTTATGTTTATGTATTGAGCGGGGAGGGGGGGAGTACCGAGAACCAAACTCATGATCTCATGCTTGCCAGGCAAGTATTGTACCACTGAGCTAAATCCCCAGCCCCTACTTTAATCATTTCAAAAATATACATCTAAGAAGGCACTCATGATTTAAGAAGGTAGTCATGATTTAATACCATAATGTTCTGAAGGGTGCTAGTGTTGATTTAAAGCTATTTTGCCAGGTCAATAAAAATATTTCACATGTAGATCATCACAGCAAAGTACCTGCACATGCACCAAGTATAGAAATATTGTGTCAGTGATAGAGGATATGCCTAGCATGCACAAAGTCCCAAGTTCAATCTCTAGCACACACAAAAAAAAGTCTTTCTGATGCTCAATGATAATGGTCAACTGTAGCAGAGCAGACAGGACTTTTTTCTGTATATTAATGTATTAAGAACATTCAAGTAAGTGCTGAAGAATAGTCAAATTTTTAAGCTCCAATACAGATTGAGTTACTTGTACTGTGTTAATCAGTGTAGTCTGAGACTAGACTGAACTCACATCAACTGAAATATTGACATATATATCATATAGATACCAGAATAAATTCAAATGTGGCTTGCATTTACTTTCAGCAATTTTCAGTCTAAAAAAAGTAGTCTGTATTTTCTTATTTCAGGATTAGAAGAACCACATGCTAGATTCAGAAGTACTCATTTACATACAGGAACAATGGAAGCATATAAAAATAAAAGCTAAATCTGTTAAGTCTTAAGCACCCCAACTCTAAAAATAAATCCTTTAACGATTTTACCAGGAGCTGAGGTTGTAGCTCAATGATGGTACCTGTGTTTAGCATGCTCAAGGTCCTGGGTTCTATTCCCCAAACCAAAAATAAACAAAAAGTCCTCACCTTTTTTAATATTGCTGCATTAACATTTGGTAGAGGAACTGGGTCATCATCTCCTTCATCATCCATTCCCAAATCTAAGAAAACCGGAAAAAAGTGACCGTTACATGTTTTTATTCCATTATAATATACCAACCAGACTATGTTTAAAACCCTGGAGGCATAAGCCTGGATCCTGCAGACCCAATCCTTACTTTTCTACTGTAAATTTGTACTTTAGCACCATAGTAGCCAGGTGTACATTTCAGGATCTTTACTTAAGGGATACAGGAAGCAATTTATGTGTTTAACTCATTTGGTATGACAAACAACAAGGAGTTTGCACATGTGCATACAGGATTTGGACCCATCCTTATGCTCCAGGGAAGTTTTTGTATATGTTTATCCCAGCATCAGAGAGGGTCCAACAGACCCACACCTCTCCAGGATGTTTAAAAAAAAAAAAAGTTTTTCTTTTATTTTTCCGATAGAAGTAGCTCAATTCATAACAGTGGCACATGAAAAACCAGATTTACAAGTTTTGGAGGAGGTCAAAAGTGAACCATCAGATTACTCATGCATGGATGATGATGATCCATTATGGTAAAATACATGCTTTCCTAAGAAGAGAGTGGTACAGGTATATGATGATGATGATGATGATGATGACGACAATGACTTTGACAATGGCCATGTGAGTCAAAGTTCCTGTGACAGTGAAATGGAGCAAGAATTGACTGATACAAACACAGGGAATGCAGATCTCCTTGATTCAAATGCCAAAGAAAACAGAAATGTGAGTAGAATTTGACTAATCAAAATGTTGCAAAGTGGCCATCCAACCACCAATATTAGCGCTAGGTCTGAAATACAGTGCAGGTCTTAGCAGGGGTGAAACATATTGAACAGAATGCCAGCATTACCATTCAGTGCAACTGCAAACTGTAACAGGAAATGCTACAAGGTGCTATGAAATATACCAAGGCTGAAATGAAAGTAAAGATATACACCAATAACCACATTCAAAAATTATTTACTCTGACACCGCACTAGCTGAACTGAAAGCATTCATAGGTCTGTTGTACTTAGCACAGATTTCTTGTGACTGCAAGAACACAGAAGACTTACAAAAGCAATGGGTCAAAATATGGCACAAAAATGCATGTCTTTGTAGACGTGAAGGCTTATTGTGCTTTCAGTTTAGACATTTATCCAGGAACTCGGCCATCAGGTCTTTATTCCTATTGTAATAAACCAAACAATGTTGTGAATAGACCTGTTGCTCCCATCTCACAAACTAAGCAGAATGTGACATTCAACAACTGGTTCACCAACTGATGCTACATTTGCTAAAGGAGCACAAGTTGACCAGTGCATGAACTGTATGCAGAAAAAAGCAGACATTCCAAATGAAATGCTGCAATTTTAAAACAGAGAACTATACAGTTTAATCTCTTGTTTCAGAGAGATGTAACATTGGCAGGCTGGGGATTTAGCTCAGCAATATAAGTGCCTGACTGGCAAGTACAAGGTCATGAGTTCAATTCCCAGCACCAAAACAAACAAACAAACAAACAAACAAACACACACACACAAAACAGAAAGATATAACATTGGCTCCCTATGTGGCAAAAAAAAAAAAAAACAAAAAAAACTGGTACTGCTGATGTCAACATTTCATCATGATGGAAATACTGATGAGGAAACCTCAACAAAATGGAAGCCTGAGACAGAAACTTTGAAAGCCATTGCGAAGTTTGAGATCAGCCTGGGCTACGAAGTGAGACCAAGGCCAGCCTGAACTGCATAGCGACACCGTCTCAAAAAGACAAAAAACAAAACAAAACAAAACAAATGTGGAGTAGATGTTGATGAGGTACGCAGCAACTATGATGTCACTTGCAACACAAAGCATTGGCCGAAAATAGTTGCGTTTTACTTGATCCTAAACATATGTGGCATAAATACTTTTGAGAGTTTACAAAGAAAATAACAAATGCAAAATATCACAGAGAAATTTTCTTAGAGGATTGAGACTAGAACTCATAAGAGATCATTTACGGCAGAGAAACACAAAATGTTTCTGCCCAGGGAACTATGCAGAAACACTAGTGAGCTGACAAGTGAACAGGCAGGCATAGCATCACAAAGACCTACTACTACAACAGGAAAACAAAAAAAGATGTCAACTGTGCCCTATAAGAAAGTACAGGAAAACAAAGCATACAGTTAGTGTAAGCAATACCTGTGTATGGAACATGCAGCTGTTTTGTATAAGACAGCCTAAGTTGTGACAGTTGAAGCAAAGCTTATTTCTGTGGTAGACTTTTGTGTTTATACTGTAGTTTACATAGGTTTTTTATTTATGGTGTTATCTTGTAGGTTTTGTAAGCAAGTAAACAGCTGATGGGAAAATGTTGAGGTCTATTCTAAGCACTCATTACATATTTGATATAGTCTACTGACATCTTACTTTCCTACTAAGTGCATGTTGTACAATATAGAATAAGCTCCTGACAAAACACGAAGAGGGGGCAAGAATGCTGCATAGGAAAGGAAAGCTTAGCACACATGCTGTCAGTGTAAGCAAGTTGTCGTGTATAAAGACTGCTTTTGGGTATGACAATTAAAGCAAAGCTTATTTCTGTGGTAGAATTACTGGTGGTATTTTCATTGTAGTTCACATAGAAATTTATTTCTGATGTTATCTTTTAGGTTTTGTAAGAAAAGTACACAGCTGATGTGAAAATGCTGGTGTCCCCCCATACATGTGCTTTGAAATTTTGTTGTTTTCCTTTCTATTTAATCTTTGAATAAAATGGATTTGAAAAACAAAAATGTCAATGTCTATTCTAAATGCACAATATGTATTAAGAATTTAATAACTTTATTGCTATTTACGTTCCTGTTAACTACACACTGTATAATAAGAGCCTCCTGACAAGAGCGAGCCCAACGAGATGTCATTATGTGCTACAAAAAGGCCCAGGAAAGCAAGACGTGCTGGCAGCGTAAGCGAAGCATGTGTATGGAATATGCTGTTGTCATGTGTGCACACTGCCTTAGGTATGATAAATAATTTCATTTTGTAGAGTGCTATTGGCCTTTTCCCTGTAGTTCATATGGAAATTTCTTTCAGATTTCTGTTTTGTTTTGTTTTTTTGGTCTTTTTGAGACATTTCAGGCTGGCCCCGAGCACACCTTGTAGCCCAGGATGGTCTCAAACTCTCAACAATCCTCCTGCCTCAGCCTCCTGAGTGCTAGGATTACAGGTGTATGCCACCATGCCTGGCTTTGATATTCTTTTTTACATTTTGCACAGCAAAAACCAGTTGATGTTGAATATTTTGATAATAAATATTAAAGATTCAATATTTTTTCCTGTTAAGGACTAAAACCTATAAAATTAAAATTAATAACTCATCAATAGAAATATTCCAAAGAATAAATGTTGATGTGACAGACCCACATTTTTGAACTGTGATGATGAAATTAGTCTTATGCTCCAAGGGCTACATAAGTTGAAAGACATGTTGTCTGAAAGAAAATAAAAGTTACTAATAGTTCTCTTAAGAGAATTTAAAATCGGTGTTTCCTAACAATAGGCCCATGACTACCAAAAACTATGTAAAGTTCTGAGTAGGTAAACACAGGATTATAGGAAGGAAGTACTTAGAAAGGAGTACTCATTAGAAGGAAAAGGGATTTACTAAGTGGGGCTAAATGACTGGGAAGTCACCTGGAAAAAAAAAAAAATCAAAGCTGGACCCTATTCTTAGTTTTTATACCAAATTCTCTGGATAAAATTGCAATTAGAAAATGAAACTATGAAAAAAATTATAATAAAATACTGAACTACCCAGATCTGAAGCCCAAAGATGTATATATTCACAAACAGGTCATGTAGCCATTGAAAAAAACAAGACAGAGAGTTCAACTCATACTTTTATTTTTTATTTATTTTTTTTGCGGCACCAGGGATTGAACTCATTACCTCACGCTCGCCAGGCTGGAGCTTAGGCCACTGAGCCAACTCCCTGGCTCTTGTCTTTTTGAGACAGGGTCTCACTATGCCGTTCAGGCTGGCCTTGAGCCCACTTTGTGGCCCTGGCTGGTCTTGACCTTGCAAGGATCCTCCTGCCTCAGACTCCTGAGTGCTGGGATTACAGGCGTGAGCCACCACGCCCGGCCACTCATACTTTTATACATACATAAACTTTTATTTTCAGTCTTAAGGTTTTTCAAGCTAAGTATAATAAGATAAAATGCCACCCAAATTGAAAGTGAGAACATGCTTAAATATTTGTCTAAAACATCTCCAGAAGGATACGTAAGGAACTATTAATGATATATTCAGGAAAGTTAAAGAGAATGTGGGTTGAGGGACTTCCTTTTCACATATAACTTTTGTTATGATAGACTTATTACCTAATAATAAGCTTCCCTGGTAAAGGCAAGTGAATTTTAAAGAAAAACATCTTAATATTCATGTTACTTAAAAAGATCGTGAATAAAAATATTTTTCAAGATCAAATGGGTCTATCCTCAGCTTCTATAGAACTAAAGAACTGCCTAATAAAGTTACTTTAATATTTATCAAATACCAAAATTAGAGGCTGTCTTGGTTAGGTTACTTTTCTCTCATTGCTGGGACGAAACACCTGACACCCAAAGTGAAGCAAGGAAAGGTTTATTTAGCTCACAGTTCCTGGAGATTTCAGTCCATAATCAGCTGGCTCCAAGACAGGGTGGCATGGCACTGGGGCAACACTTCAAGGCAGCAGCCAGAGCGAAAAAACGCAAAAGGCAAGCCTCTTCTCTACCCTTATATTGTACATCGGCCGCCCGCTCCAGGGCAGGTGTAGCACTCACAAAATCTCCTTGCCCTCCTTTGTACAGCATAAGGATATTTATAAAGAACCCTGGTTCCCTGCTGACACTATGTATCAACCATAACAGAAGCCAAAAGTTATTACAGTGCTGTACTGGTTGTAGCAGAGCTAGAAATGCAGACATGGCCAACAGGCAGTCAAACATTTAAGTCCCTAATATACACCAGGCACTGTCCTAGGCATTAAGCGAGTCAGTAATAAATATGAGTAAGAGCATGCTGCAATTTTAGAATTTCTTCCTAAAAGAGGCAAAAACACAAGCGGAGGGAATGGCAAATGCAAGGGCCTTATGGAAATGTCTGGCGTGTTGTAAAAGCAGTAAGGGAAGACACAATGCATACTTGTAGTCTCAGGTACTCAGAAGGCTGAGGCAGAAGGATCCCTTGAGCCCAGGAGATAAGGCCAGTCAGAGCAAAACGGCAAAACTCTATCTCAATAAATAAATTAACCACTTACCAGTCCAATTATTTACACACAAGACAACCAAAAATTCCTTTTGGTTAATTTTTATAAGATGATATAACTGGAAATATAAAAATGACAACTTTGCCAGGTGTGGTGGCACACTCCTGTAATCCTAGCACTCAGGAGTCTGAGGCAGGAGGATTCTTGCAAGGTCAAGACCAGCCAGGGCCACAAAGTGGGCTCAACATCAGCCTGAACTGCATAGCGAGAGCCTGTCTCAAAAACAGATGACCAAAAAAACCAAAAATTGAGTGGCTGAAATGACACCTGCCAGAGCAATGCTTGAGATAGTACATAAATGCACTGCCCCAGAGACACTCAGCGTAACGGTTAAAACACTAAGGAATGTAGTGTTACTAGACCAGGGTTAGCAAGGAGGAAGTAACATCAAACAATGGAGGGAGGGCGGGTTCTAGGACACCGCATTTTGAACACACTGAGGAGAGGTAACAGAGAACAAGGGGAAGTCAGGGAAACCAACTATGGGGTTGACTGACACGAAGTGATGGCTTAGACAAGGTTCGTAACTAAGGAAGAGGTAAGAAATTATCTAATTTTGTGTGCATTTTGAAGGTAAAGTCAATAGTTGGCTAACAAAAGGGAAGCAGACCATAAAAGCAATCGGGAGAACAAAGTTTATGGCATGAAAAGTATAGAGTCGCCACTGGCACCTTAAAAGGGGAAGACTGTCAGAGAAACTATTATTCTTAGGAAGACGGGATCAAGTGCTCTAGTTTCACAAATCTGAGGTATGAGGTATTCAAGGATGGTTGCATAAGCAAGTCTAGATACCAAGAGATGAGATGTGTTCTGGTTCGGATCTAAAACGCCCTCTACCCTCAAAGCCTCATGTGTCTAGA
>RJWT010007504.1:9574-27646 GCA_004365215.1 Cuniculus paca | reverse complement strand
AAGTCAAAGGGGAGGAATTATCTAAAAAGGGAAAGAAATGACCACTCTTAATCTATTATCATGATTTGAAATTCAGATTGTATTCATTGTTCTGATTAGTTTCATTTTATTCTGATTTGTTTGATTTTATTATACTTGATGGCATGGACAGCTATTTTAAAGATAACAAAATATATAATTGCAGCCATCGAGGATGTCCAATTTGCTTGTTTACAAACCCTGTATGGCTTTCATTGTTTGTTTTGATTGATTTTACTCTATTCTGTGTGGTTTGATTGTAATATGTCTGAAGGTGTAGGCAACTATTCTGAAGATAACAAATATTATGGTAGCCAATGCTGTCTTGCTAATATCTTGAAATTCTATATTGCTTATATTGTTTTGCTTTGTTTGTTATGTTTTGTTTTGTTTCTACTGTTTTAGTTTGTTGTATTTTGTTTGATTTTACTTATCCCTGATGGTATGGGCAGGTATACTGCAGATAACAAGAGGCATTATGGTAGCCTTACTAATTGTTTTTCACCCTGTTTAAAAGTCATGTACCATGTTCATTGCCTTGTTTTGATTGACTTTATTCTGTTTTGTTTTGTTCGGTTGTATTCTTTTCAAAATAAAAAAAATTAAAAAAAAAAAGAAATGTGAGAGCAATTATTCTAGGGGAACAATAGGAAAAGACATGTAGAAATAAAAATTTAAGTGAAAGTACAGGACCTTTTCCTGTAAATAGGGCAGTAGGCTTGTGATAAGCAATGAAATACTAAATAAATTAAGTTTCTTATGTTTGCAGTATAACTGCCCATACCATCAGGGATAAGTAAAATCAAACAAAAGACTACAAACTAAAACAGTAAAAACAAAACAAAACATAACAAACAAAGCAAAACAATATAAGCAATACAGAATTTCAAGATATTAGCAAAACAGCATTGGCTACCATAATGTAATAAAATATGATCTTAACTAGTAAAACTGCGTTAGTTCATATAGTGTGTCCTAAATTTTACAGTACCTTGTGTTGTTTTGTTTTGTTTCATTTTGTTTTGTTTTTATTGTGGTATACATCTAAGAAATTTTAAGGTGTTATCACTGCAAAAAGAATTCAAACAAATGGATTTGAATTACTAAAATGTTATTCTTTGCTTTCTATATGATTAGCAGCCCTTAAGATTAAATTTTGAGAAAAGAAAACTTCAATTTGCAAAGTTGAGATGATTCCCTAATAAATTATATTACTCGATTTTTCAATTTGTCAACAAAAATGATGCATTACAAATGTAAAATCATATGCTTTCTTCCCAAATGATAATTCACCTGGGTTAGTATGAAAGGACTCTAACTAGCAAATACAGGTTTGCAATGCATAGTGATTGCTTTCATCATAAATAACTAGAAAGTGTACGTAACACATCTTTTCACGTCACCTTCCCCTCCCCCCACTCCTCCTCATTTCTTGTCCTTTTCTCATTTGCAAAAAATCTGTCCCTTGTTATGTATCTATTTCCTATTGTTTGTCATTTATTTTATTCTCTGATTTACCTACATTTTGCTGCAAGAAAAACCGTGCGATATTTAAGTTTATAAGTCTGATTTATTTCATTTAACATTATAGTCTCACAGTACATCTGCTCTTCCTACAAGTGGTTCACATTTACCATTTTTCATACCACAGTTGTATGCCATTGTGCATAAATGCCACTTTCTCCTTAACCATTCATCTGCAAATGGACATATAGGCTGCTGTCAAGCTTATCTATTAATGAGCTATACTGTGATAAACAGAGGTATTCATGCATCGCTGTCATGTGATGTCTTTAACTCCTTTCAGAAGGGACCTAGAAGAGGAATAGTGAGGCCGCAGGAACTTTCATTTTTAGCTTTTAGCAGAATCTCCACACAGATTTCCACAGCATTTGTACAAGTTGACATCCCCGCCAATTATGTAGGAGGTGCCATTTGCCCCACATTCTTGCCAGCGCTTGTTACCACTTGATTGCATGACGATGGTGATTCAGGAGTGACATCGAATCCGAGTGTTATTTTAATTCATGATTGTCTAATGGTTACAGATGTCAAACATTTTTGATGTTATTTATTGGCTATTTGGGTTTCTTCCAAAAAACACCTATTTAAATGTAACTTTTTGGCTAAATTAAACTTGTTTTTTAGACAAATTAATTTTCTTTGATTGAGTAAAATTGATGGGAGTTAAAAGAATCACATTTCTTCTATCTTGAAAAGTACCCTTTACACTGGATTTCTTCGGCTCTTGTTAGTTGTTTTGCATTTTTCTTGGGAACATTGTAACGTGCCTGTCAAAATTCTGCTTAATACTTGAAGATGCTAACTGTGACTTACAGAACAAACAAGACGAAAGTTAATAATGGGTCATCAGCAGTCTATGTTCAGGGAAGGCAGATTGAAAGTGACTACTTTCCTGGTTATGATCACACCACGAATAAACTCATTTTTTAAAACATCATTTTTAACTTACCTCTGCAGTGAGTAGAAAGCTAACCCCTGTCCTACATGATCCTACGTGTCCTTGGAGTCCCTGTCAGCACAACCAAAATCATTCTTCATCCTTGAGACTTGCTTTCAGATGTCTTGGACCAAATTCCTGCTTCTGGAATGATGCCATGTCCAAGGCTGCAAGAATTCCTTCCCTGTGCCAGATCTGCAATGTATTGTGTCTCTGTGTAGTCCAAAATCTGGTCTACACAATTGTTTCTTCTTCGGATTAATTGTTTTATTCTTTTTTTTATTTTAGGAGTTGGTGTTTTTACTTTTCTCTTTCAGGAGATAGTGCCTCTCCTAATTTAAAATTTCACTTTGGCTGCTGTTAAAGCTCACATACCCTTCCTGTTAATTTCATGACTTCATGCAATCTGATGCCTTGCCCATTGTCCACTTGCAGGTGGAGTGTCATCCTTATCTCAACCAGAGCAAACTGCTGGCTTTCTGCAAATCCATCGATATTGTCCTGATTGGCTACTGTGCTCTGGGAACTGCGCGAGATGACGTATGGTAAACTCAGCAGGGAGATTGCTTAAAAACCCATGGTGGATTACATATTTTTAGTTCTATAATGCTCAGTACTGACGAGTTCACTTTCAGCTGGTTCTGGGAGGGGAACGTTGCAATTCTATCAAATTTTCAGGTGACACTGACACTGGTCACCCAGGGACCAGCGTTATGGAACTCCATTCTAGAGCCGGCACCTTAGTGTCTTTTGGAAGACTCGTAACAAACATAACTGTCAGCTTCAGGGCCTGAACATTTGGCGTTTTGGTCTAGGGTGGACCCCAGTGCCCCAGTTCTCTTGGAAGATCCGGTTCTTTGTGCTGTGGCAAAAAAGCACCAGCGATCTCCAGCCCAGATCGCGCTTCGCTACCAGCTGCAGCGTGGGGTTGTGGTGCTGGCCCAGAGCTTCAGTGAGAAGCGGATCAAGGAGAATGCGCAGGTGACGCGGGGTGTGGACCCAGGGCTCCTCCACTGCATCCTTCACGTTTGTGCCACTTTGGAAGCTCTTGGACGTCTTTTGGCTAAGTGAAGCTCTCTGTGAGACAGTCCACATGTGCTTTACTCCAGGGAATTGCTACCCCTTTTGTCCCTCTACTATAGCAACAGAAAAGGCAACAGGGAAGGGAGGTATTAGGACTGAACACAAAACAGAAAAGTGGGTTTGGGCATTCAGTTTGCAGTGTGCTAAATAACCGCGGAGAAATGACTCTGCCTTTCCTGTGTCTGAAATGCGGGAGTTGAACTATGTGACGGCATATGTTTTCACTCAACTCTCTCATGAATTTGGAGGCCAACAGGCCCCTCTGCTGCCTTCCTCAGTACAGCTGGTTCTCCAGGCACTGGAGCAGACTTCCTCTACGGCGTTGCACAGAGCCAAGTCAGAGGAGGGAACTTACACAGAGTTTTCATACCCAGGCCCAGAGCTGACACACCAGTTTCTGGCAACTTGTAACGAAAAGTGCAGGTTACAGACCAGACCAGATTTAAGGAGTGGGGTAACAGACACCACCTGATGGCAGAATGAGGGGCTCACTCAGGAAGCACAGGGTGAGGAGATAGAGGTATGAAGAATCCAGAAACATTTTAAATCATAATCTACCACATGTATTTATTCTAGATATTAATTTTCGACATCCAGATATACTCTTGATATATCAATTTCCCAAATTTTGCCTGTCTTTTCATTCTTTTTATGGAATATTATAGTGAACAGAATTTCTATTCTTTTCTCAATGTAATCGAATACTTCCTGCTTGCTTTCTATGATTGATGACTTCCCAACTATTCCTACATTGGGGAACATGACAGTAGTATGCTGCATTGCTTTGTGGAAGGATTTGTGATTTTCCTTTTAGTTTGGACTTTAAATCAATTGGAATTGCTTTGATTAATACTCCATGAAACAATGAGACATATATACACATACGCATATACATTTTTAATGGATAGCCAAGTTTCCCAGAAGCAGTTACTGAAAATTTAACGCTTTCCCACAGATCCATGTTGCCAGTTCTAATATATACCTAATGTTCACAGTATCTTTCTGACATATCTCTTCTATTCAGATGACTTATTTGCTTTTCCATAGTTTTAATCAGATAGGAAAATAAGTTGTGGTGAATGGTAAACTTTTTTCCTAACTCTCCCTTTTGAAAAACAATATTTTGTAACTTGTGAATATACCTTTATATAAAATTGAGACTCAGTCGCTTTCCACCAAGTGGAAACATTTAACATATATTTTGAATGTTTTCTTGAGGATACTTTGAAACTGAAAATCATATTGGAGACAACTGACTTATTGATAACAGTGATATTTGCAATCTAAGGTTGTGATATGAATTTTCAAATGTTTAGGTCATAACCTAAATCTTTTTACTAAATATATTATAGTATATTACAATATATTTCATAACTCTTCATTATACAATTTTTTGGTTTGTTTTGGTACCAGGAATCAAACTCGCGACCTCACGCTTGCCAGGCAGGCGCTGTGCCACTGAGCTATATTGCCAGCCAATTCATTATACAATTTTTATTTCCTTATATTTATTCACAGAAACTGATAAGTGTGATTTTCTTTTAATAGTTTTCTCCTTTTCATTATGAAAATTTCCAAATGCATAAAAAATTATAAGCATAGAGCCCTGCACACCTCCTAGCAAGGCCAATCAATTGTGACTTTATTCACTTCTCTTTTCTCTCTCAATCTGTCTTTTTTAGAGAGTTACTATTAATTTATAGATCTATTAGTTTCAATGCATTAGCAATTTTTGAAAATCCTTTCGGTGCTTAAACTCTCCCTAAGTTAGACAATGACTTCCTTTTCAAGCCAGTTTATGTTCCCTTTGCTGATACTATCATAAGATTTTGGAAAATACATGCCTTCATTAATATGAGAAGAATTTTATTTCATTCTATTTAGTAATGGAATGTAAAAATCGACTCCTATTCATGAATCTTGCTAAACAGTAACTGTTAAAAACTTCGTTTCTATATTTTTTGAACCTTCTAAATGCCTCATCTTTCAATAATGTCTGTTTTCTATCTTTTCTAGTTTCTTTTAAGATCTTATATGTAATACTCAGTTTTAATGTATTGTATAAAAACTTGGATTTCTCTCTTTTTCAACTGACATCCTTCACAATTTGAGTGTTTTATTCAATGACATTAATCGATTTTAGAAATTTTGCATGTTTTATTTATTTACTAATTTTGTAGTGCTAAAAATTAAATGCAGGGTCTTAGGTATGCTAGGCTAGTACTCTGTCCCTTCTTTATATCCTCAGCAGTTCTCATCTGTTCTATGTATTATCTCTACACCATTTAGTTACTTTTACTTGGATTGATTGACACTGTTAAGTGTAAAAATTGTAAAACCTTTCTATTTGCTTGATAGATATTTGAATTCCAGTTGACCCCAGAGGATATGAAAATCTTAGATGGCATGAACAGAAATTTTCGATATAATAAAGCTGTTTAGTAAGTATCTCTGATACACATGTTGCCTCCACTTGTGTGCTAAAATTTATCTCAATGCCAGGCGACAGTGATTAGTTTGTGTCAGGTATGAGACAGGAGTTCCACTCTGTGGGTGAAGCCAGGCTCAGTGTGGGTTTCCACACCCCAACCTCTACATGTCTTACTCTGTGAAACTTTCTATATCAGCATATATATTACATGCTAAACACAGCACACACACAGTGTACATGCTAGAATCGTTAAATACATTAGTGCTAACATTTGTTCTAGTATAGAGAAAAATGAAGAATTAACTCAGGGCATAATTCAAAGAGATGCAAGGCATGGAAATCAATAACAAGTTATTTGTATGTTATAAATATTTTAGTAAGTAATGATTGTTGAATCTACACCTCTACAGAAACGTCTACAACTACCTAGTGTACATAGACTCTGGGTATTACTAGTTAGACCTAGTTACATATTTCTAAAACCACCGGTATATTATCTTCTCTAGCATTTCTCAAGTTCTGATCAGATTAAAGGCATTTCCGCCAGTCTTGTGCTGTGTGTTAGAAACTATCTTCCTCTCCATGTGGCTCTTTCATCAGAACACTTCAGTGTGATGGCTTTAATAATTTCAGTTCTCGCTTCCCTCCCATTGCACATCTGTCCAGTGCTCACACACTGCATTTGTCTTGAGAATGTTTCATACCAGTGGGGAATAATTAGTATCAATTATTTCTACTTTTTAAATGCTTTAATAAGTACTGATTGGTGTCACTTTATATTTTATGTTGGTAAAGCCTAGACATTGCCAAATGAAAAAGTAAGCTGCTAAAGTATGGAACTCTGTCTTATAAGTGAAATGCTTTTAATTTCTGAATTTAACGATTATGTTGAATGTGATGGGCAATGAGGAGGTAACTAATAAATTAATACAATGGAAGTGAAATTGCTAGCAGAAGTTTGTACACCTTGAAATATGTTTTAGTGTTGACTAATATCTGTACTTGTCCTTGTTCAAATTTAGAAAGAATCAGTCTCTGTTTTCACTGAGGATTAAAAAAAGGCTAACGCACTGTTTTGCTTGTTGACACGTGCAGTTTAGGGACAAAAATATGTTTGAAATTTCATGTCTGTGTGTTCTCTGTGTGAAGTTCCAGACAAAAAAATGATTCACAAAAATTTAAGTATGATTAAGAATCCACTATAATACTGGGCATGGTGGCACATGCCTGTAATTCCAGCACTTGGGAGGCAGAGGCAGGATCACCGTGAATTTGCAGCCAGCCTGGGCCATGCAGTGAGTTCAAGTCAGCCTGAGCTACATAGTGAGACCCTGTCTCATAAAACAAAAACAAATTTAAAAATTCACTTTAATGTCATGTTCATGAACTAAGAAAGGCAGATTTAAAATCAGTCATTAATTAAAAACATTAAATTTAACTCAATGACGGCTTCGTAGAAATCACCCTACATCCCTAAAGTTGAGTTATTGAGCTCATATTATGCATTTTTTAAATCTTAGTTTTGCTGGACACCCCAACCATCCATTTTATGATGAATATTAACACGGAGACCTTTGTCGTGACTTCCGTCAGAAGCTCCTGCTGATGAGTAGTGGCGCGGGAGCAGTTTCAGACGCAGTTTTCTGGACACGATGCTTCTTGTCACTGGATGCTGTTTGTCAACTGACACACAGCTGGCACTAAGTCTACAGGTCTGGAAGGGAAGATGCTCATCTTCATCACGTCCAGAAGGATGATAAATAGTTGTTTGTCATAAAGATTCATCCTGTATGATCTATTGCTTGTGTGGTTTGTTTCCTTCTGAATTGTTAGGACACAAAACCAATCTGCCCAGAGGCTTGTGGACAGCCCATTGGAAACAGTAACGTTCACCTTACAAAATGTGTCAGGATCAGGAGAAGTGGCAGGTAGGAGTCACTGTTCCTTTTAAAATTTTTTCATAGGTCCCAGGGTCCTTTTTCTTTGTTATGTGAGTGTACATTTCATTGCACGAAGACATGATGTCTGTTTTCCCACTTTGTAAGTCTGGTCTGGTGCATGACTTGCACTGAAGAAATAGTTGGCTATGTGCAGTGATGTGCTCATCTGCTCATTGCCTGCCTGGCAAGGGCAAGGCCATGCATTCAATTCCCACTATTGAAGAAACAGATCAACAAAGATCCATTGATTTTCATAGAAATGACTCATGTTACTTATTTATGGGTGAATATTACTACATTGCATACATTTTTGTTGAGATTGGAAAGGAGTCTGGGGAAAAGGACAAGGGGAAGGGGGAGGTGAAAACAGCAAATAAAAATGATCAAAATGTGATAAGTATATTTCCCTAGATGAGTATAATTAATATGTATCACAAACATACACTGGCAATATAAGATAAAAGGAACTTTACATACTGGTTGAGCTGTTTCTTTAACTCAATCTGAGGCAGCTAGAAAAAGATACGAGCAGCGCAGAGAAAGGGGAGGAAAGAGATAAAAGTTTATTTATGAGGCACAGAGAGAACCAATGCGCTCCATGGGTGCACTGATTCTCTGAAGACAAAGGCGAGGTGAGAACTTGAATGCACTCTGATGGGGGAGGGCAACGGGCTGCTGACATGGGCTGTTCAGCAAGACGTGGCTGAAGGGGGTAGGAGCATTTGTGGCATGCAGGGGGTTTGGCAAAGGCAGCTGGGAAGAAGAAACTGCAGGAGTTTCTGGGAAGAAGGAGCTAGACACCATTATGGTTCAACATGTGGTCTGTCGCCATGATGGCTGGGCAAGTCTCAGGCGGGGGAACCTATCACATATTGTTTCAGGCAATAAATTGTGAGAAACAAAAAGAAGCTAAAACAGGAATTATCTGAAGCACCAAGCAGTCATATTTGCTTTTCCACAGCTAAGCATGGAAATCAAGTTGTGTTTCTGGAAGTGGTAGGGAAGGTTCCCTTGTGGCAACCTGAAAAAGGGCAGAAATTTGAGACTTTACCCATCTTACTTCTCATAACTTATCTACATTTCATGTAGAACAGATATAATATATGATGTTTCTCCCAAGGGCTCCCCAGTAAATCCTTCAGTTCACTGCTCTGTATCGTCACACTAAGGGAAGAAGAAGCAGGCAATAGGACAGGAAAGGAAGGGGTACAAAGTCTCTATGAGATAATGGTTCTTTTTCACATAGAAAAGAAAAGGTTTAAGAATAAAGACTGAAAATAAAAGAATGTCTTACTTTCAAGCGACCTTGAACAACCTAGTAATTTCTTTCAGATAAGTTGGAAGTTAAACCTACTTTACAGATTTTATGTGAGGATTCAATGAGAGTCCTGCCTGATATGTGCCATCACTTGAAATGCTATCTAATACAGTTGATATTTCTACTATCTACACAGTAATTCCCTTTGAGTTAGCTGGAAAAATATTAGGATTATTTGTATTTTCTTTACCTCTGCCTAGAGCGGAATCATGGCCAGATTTCTACATTTTGGAACAAGATTGTGGTTGATATTTTAACTATTTACTGAGCAGAACCAAACAAATAAATTTTTTTTCTCTTCATTTTTATGATACAACATCTTTCTGTGGCAAATCAACTCTGAAACACACAAAATTATCACAGAATTTTTTATGATGCATCATACATGTGAAGATCTCATTATGACTGGTTTGTGTATAAAAACGTCTGCTTTGGTGAGATCTATTGAGACTGATTATCTACTTTAGGCAATAATCTATGAAGTTTGGGTTCAACTTTGGCTTGGAGGACAAACTAGGGTTTTTTAGAAATAATACATAAAGTAATATGTACTAACCTGCAGTACACTTGAGCAATAGTTCCTGGTCTCTTTCTATGTGAGGGTCAAAATTTAGATGTCTGACTGATATCTTTCCTACATAGTCAGAAAAATCTCCATAACCCAGAGGACAAGAAAAGAGTATTGAGATGGTAGGGGTTCTTCTCCCAGTATAGTTACAACCTGGATTTCATCCACATTGACGCTATGGAAATTATCTTGGGCCATTTTCACTTGCTGTTCTTATGTACCCTAAATGGAGACCTCAAGGCACAAACATCTCTTTTTTTTCTAGAATTAGACTGACACTGATGGAGAGGCAGTGCAGCTGGACCCAAATGGAGCAATGCATTTGGGACAAAAAATGTGTCAGCAGAAACACATAATGACAGCAGCAGGGGCCCCAAGACATTTGTTCTATGTCTGTGAAGCAAGACACTTTTCATATAAAATGTGTCAAGAAGGGTCAAGATTAAAATATCCCAAACACTATCAATTTCAGGGAAACAAAGACCTTACCTTCTTCATACACATCCAAATTTGTGAATAAAAGTTTATGTGCATAATGTAGGAAAGAATGTCCTATCAGAAGAACATCAATGGAGTTACCTGCTCCAGGGCATGGAGAAATTGCTCTCATTGAAGACAGGTTGCATAAATATCCAGCAGGTGAATGGGCATATTTTCCAGAGGAGAAAAGTGTCTGAAGTTCTTAAAAATAATAAATCTAAGAAATTGTTGCACATATCTGCACAAATTCCTTTTAAAGTAAAGGTGTTTATCTATCATCTTAATGTTTTATCCCTCTTGTCACCTGGTGCAGTCACTCAATCTGTGATCTAAGTTGGCTTCCAAATTTACTGCAACCCTCAGCTATCCATTCGTATAACAAATGCTTGTGATAAAGGACTTTTTTATTGTATTTTATTTTATTTTTTTTTTTTTGGTACAGGGGATCGAACTCACGACCTTGCACTTGCGAAGCAGGTGCTTATACCGCTGAGCTAAACCCCCAGCCTGATAAAGGACTTTTAATAAAGCTAATTTGGCTCTTAGGATTTAAATAAAATTTTTTTAAAGAGAAAAAACACAGAAATAAACAACAAACAAAGAAATAAACAACCACAATAGATATTTTGAAAGGGCAAGAAATTGCTTGATGAGAAAGAACAACTGAAGGGGGAAAAGGAGAAAAGAAGGAAGGGAAAAGGAAAAGATATAAATTTGTGTGTGTATATATATATATATATATATACAAAGATAGCTAAGATAATTATACTACCAATTCTAACAGTTCATGGAAAAGAACAATTAGTGTTCCTACTGTTTGATCAATTTTATATGCCTATATCTGGTAATCTGAGCATCTCTTTTGAAGATAACAATATGCAATATAATAACCCTTGTTAAATTCCTGTCATTCTGTTTTGAAATCCTATATTGGCTCACACTTTTAAAGGTACAGTCCATGGCTCGTCTGGCTCATTGCTTTTGGGCCTTTGGGAGATAATTTATCATGGCACAAACATGTGACAGAGGAAGCCCTCACCTTATGACTGGAAGCAAAAGGGAAAAAGAAAACTAATATCCTAAGAGGAAAGTCCTATCTCAGCCATTTCAGAATGTCTTCTGTGACTGGGAGACCTCTTAGTAGGCCCTACCTCTTAAACATTCTAAGGTTTCAATATGGCTTGGAGTCAATCCCTTAACACATGAGTCCTTCCCCCCCTCCCCAGCACCAGGGATCAAACTCACAACCTCGCACTTGCCAGGCAGGCACTTAGGCTGCTGAGCTAAATCCCCAGCCCTTAACACATGAGTCTTTTAAGACTATTTACCCAGATCACACTGGACTGTGTGACCATAGAAAAACATTCTGCTCCAAATCATTACTTCTCCTAAAACACAGTGAGCAAGGATAGAGGGTGCAGGAGTGTCTCAGTGAAATGGAGAAGGAAAGAAACAAAAGCAGAAAGTGAGGGAAGTCATCAGTGCACTCTGGCCACCTTTACAGAGAACTGTGGATCAACTGCCCCCCAGAGGTTATTTTCTCTATAGAAAATTTGAGGTAGCAAAAAGAGAAGAGAAATCAATATATTAATATCAACATATTAATAAAGAACTATTTGATATTTTGTGAATGAAGCAGTGTAGTCTTTGCAATATCCATAGCCATTTTACCAGATATTCTGAAAAATTCTAGTATTTTCAAAAGGATCAGTTGGTAGACCCAGAGTTACTTGAAAGTTCACACAAATACTCTGGCAGAAAAATTCTAAATTCAAGGAAGAAATGTTAATAGATCACAAAAATTTAATCAAGATAAAGACAGAGCATACCATAATCAAATTTTCACATCAATAGTAGGAAGATAGAAGAATTTAGATCACTGATAGAATAAAGAAAATCCAGTGGTAAATTGTGTCCTTAGATGGAGGAGGGTGTGTATTGGTGCTAATCACTTTTGACAATAAAATGTCCTTATTATGCTGTATCCCTCAAATTTCAGGTCAGTAGGAAGCAGGTAATTACAGGTTGTCTCAAGTTAATAGTTGTTCTGTATTACTTCTACACATTTCCCCAAAAGCTTTGTGAACTCACAGATAGGGCTTTTGGGGGGTAATTGGGTAATGGGTGTGTGAAACTCATCAGTAGATTTGTCTAGCTATGAGTTTACAGCTAAATGCGCTGTTGGGAAGTGAAGCCTGGTTGGAAAAGTCAGGTCACTGGTGGCATAGCCTGGAAGGGCCTATCTCACTCCAGCCTCCCTGGAACCCTCTCTCTGCTTCTAGTCTCCATGCCATGACTCTTTCTGCTCTGCCATGCCCCCCTGCCATGCTGCCCTGCCTTGGAGCCAGTTGACTATGGACTGAAATACTAGAAACTGTAAGCCAAAAAGAAATCTCTCCTCCTTTAGTTTAAGGGTGTCGGGGATTGTGTCCCAGTGACCAGAAAGTAACTAATAAGACAGTGATGTTAGTGGCAGTCACTTGGTTCAGCTAATCATAGTCAGATCTCTGTGAATACATATTTTGCTCATTGCAATTACTGGTAACCTATTGAGGGACAATTACCAACAAAGGAAATCATATTCCTCTACAAATTTTATGTAATAGTTGAGTATATTAATGATCTTTGCCTGAATTCATTTATTTTGTTGAGATTCATAAATCATTATTTTCATTTTGAGATATTCATTTTATTTTTCCTACCTGATATTTTAATGTAAAAATTTTGTGCATCAAATAAATATAAATTACAATTTTTCTTGTGAGACTATGAAAACTTAATACCTGCCTATATTTGTCAATGTTCTGATTATACTATCACATTATCAGAAGTAAATATTTCATCTCTCTCTCTCGCTCTGTTTGTGTGTTTGGATCTGTTATAATGTTGTCATATCTTAATTTAAATTATGTATCAAATTGATTTTCTACTTATAGCTTTGATGTAGCTATCTACCCAAATCTCACTAGTGAGATGCCTGGCAAGATGGTTTTTTTTGTCCTTCAGACTCAACCACTTGAGTCTTTGACCAAATTGTTAATAAGGACTCCAGATCTGAATGTGCCTTGTCTCCTTGTAGAACAGCCGGGTATTTAGCATCCAAGATCTTGTCCATATATACGTTTGTTTCATGTAGGAATATCATTTTTTAGTTTTTTAAAAACCTTACCAGGAGACTGAAATATTAAGTTAATATTTTAAAGAGAGCGATTGTTAAGGTGAATATTTACTTCCAATTTTATATTACACAGGAATTTTTTAAAAATTCAGCTTATCTTACTTTTAATTTTTTCCTTCCACATTAATATTCTGTCTAATAGCTTCCTACCTTGTCCATGTACAGGAAGAATGTTTTCCTTATCTCAATATCAAATTACATTTCTAGATTTGTACAAAGTCAAAACACTGATACCTATTGTGTTCTGGAAACCAAATTAAATCAGAATAAACAGGAACTAACCTAAACACTGTTGTTAATAAAATATTTTTAGTCCTACAATATTAAGATTTCTAGAGTCAGATTTCAACTGGCTCAGGCACAGCAGAAAACTTCCATTTCTGAGAAGATCTCAGGTGACACTGTTACTGCAGGTCCATGTCACATTTCAGAAGCAGTGGTTTGGAGTGGGCCTCTTAGTCTCCCGTGAAGCACACTGACCAACTGATGCACAGCATCAGGACATGAGCGTTTCTGCCTTTTGTTCCAGGGGGGACCAGAACTCCCTGGTTTCCTTGAGTCACCCAATCCTTTCTACTATGGCAAAAGGCTGAAGAGAACTCCATGCCTGACTGCCTTCTGCGACCAGCTTTGGCATGGCTTCAGTGAGAAACGCCTCAAAGAGAACTTCCAGGAGGTAAAGGCACCCGGGGTATCAGGGCCCCTACACAGTACCCTTTACAAATGTGCGTCATGGAAAGCTCTCAAGCCATTTTTGGGTCATGTGACATTTCTCTTACACATACATTTTGCACATATATTAAGCGTGCTCTCCCATGTGAGAGACAGCTTAGCCAGTTACAGTTAAAACTGAGCAGAGAGCAGAAATTTGACTTCAACATTAAGTGGATGATTCATGGTATAGTTCTGTGTTAGTAGCACCTCCTGTTCTTCATTTTTTGAAATGATGGAGTAGGATTAGTTATTTTTGATCTATAAATTATAATGGGTTTACTTTGCATTTCTGAATATTCATATGATTTAATATGCATATTTGTACTTTTTTGCTGTGAAGTGTCTAATGTTATGTCTTCTCCTTTGTGAATAAGAGATTTTCGTGGTGTCATCACTCACGTTTGTATAGCAAACCACCTCCCACACAGCAGTTGAATACAGCACTCATTTATTTGCCTTATGACAATTAGCCTGGTCTTGGCTGAATATTTCTTCTGCTCTGGACTGGGTTCTTTCATGGACCTTCAGCACACAGAGGCAGCCATAAGCCAGGATGCTGACTGGGCAATTTCAGGGGTGCCTCAGTTTCCTCCTTACCAACATGTCGCCTCATCACGTGACCCAAACAGGCAGGAAGTGAAATTTTGATAAAGGTTCAGAATGGCACATCTTTGCATATGTCAAATTATTTCACCAGTGCAAATTATGCCGCAGACCAGATTCGCAAAGTGGGAAAATAGACATCATGTCATAGTGGAAAAAGACACATTCTCATAAAAAATATGGAGAATGTGACACATGAAAAAATTAAAATTAAAAAAGGAGCATTCACTTGTAAATATTTCCTAATTGCCACTTCTCCAGAGCCTGAGAATTCTTAGATCCTCCCACCCCTAGATCTTTTGTAAAGTATGTGTAATCATCTCCCACTGACTATCCACAAGCTTCAAAGCAAATCAGTTTTGGATTTTAGTAAGTCAAAGGGAAAAACACTACACAAGTTATAGACAGTACCAGATAATACTCTCTATGTAACTCTACTTTATGTTATTCTTTAAGGTGTCACAAAGTTTTAGTGCACTTTGTTCCAGACCTGTGGACTGTGTGTTGACAACTGGCACCAGGTGACAAGAAGTGCTGTTTTCAAAAGCAGCATCACAAACATCTCCTACATGACCGCTCATAAGCAGGGGGTTCTTTCCATCAATATTCATCAGAAAATGGGTGCTTTAAGCATCCAGCAAGACTGAAATTTTAAGAATACGTAATGTGAGCTCAATACATCATTTTTGGGTGATAAATTAGTTTCTATGAAGCTGTCATAGAAATTTAACCATTTTATTTCCTAACTAACTTTAGACTGCCTTTCACTGTTGCATGAATGTGACTTTATAGTAACTGTCTTAATCATAGCTAAACTTTTCAAATCTATTTCCTTGCCTGGAACTTCACACACAAAATACAGAGATATAAAAATTCAAAGATGTGTCCTTAGCCAGATGTTCTAACAAAGAAAACCAATACTTTATGCCATTTCACTTCCAATTCTCAGTGAAAACAGAGACAGTTTCTTTCTCATTGTGAATAAGGACAACTCCAGATGTTGGTCAACAGTGAAAAGTTTCCCTGGGTATACACACTACTGGTGGCAACTTCACTTCCACTTTCCTCATTCATCACTTATTTCTTCATTGCTGGTCACACTTAACTTATTCTGTTAAATTAAAAAATGGAAAGAATTTCCACTTTTCAGAAGTTTACTTTTTAAATTGGTGATGTCCATACTTTTACAACAATGCAAAATATACAGTGACAGAAATCATTACATAGCAAAACATTTAAAAGGTAGAAATAATTACTCATTGTTTGCCACTCCCTCCTCTTTGAATTATTTCCCCACCTAATTCTTCAGTCTTTACTATACTAAGACAAATGTCAGTATGCTATATCTACCAATTTTAACATGTACAATGCGGCTTTGCATTATGCTAATACTTTTTCATGCATTATGACATTTTTGTTATGAATGACTATATTTCCACAAGCAGAAGGAATATATATTGCTGCTTAACCTCATTTGGAATAAAGAGCATCTTCAGATTCTGTAACTTTGAAACATGAAAGAGCAAAGATCATTTTTTGGCTGCAAGTTGCCTTCAACAACAGGGCTTTGACTCCACATTTGCCTTCAGTTTCACACATCTCTTCTATCCCTTTATTTTTAAAACTTATGTCTCCAGTTTTCAGTTTCTTATTTCTGTCCAATCCATCCATCTTGTCTTTCCTATTGCCATGGTAAAAGGAGAGAACTGGTGGAACTATCTTTAGGTCATGTATGTATGGACAATGACAGAGAATTTCACACAGCTAAAAGATGCCCTGAGATGCTACCAAGAAGCACAGATGTGAAAAATACTCTGGAGCAGCCCTGATATTCACAGCTACCTTACTATCCTCATGTTTTCATTGGCCTGCTTCTCAACTGAACTCTAGGTCAAAACCACAGCTCCACACCACAGCTGGCAGCAAAGGACAATCTGACTGAAGCTAAGAATCAAGTTTGTTATGAGTGTCTCAAAAAACACTAAGTCCTTGCTCTAGGAGTGAGTTCCCTAACTGTGGTCACTGGATGAGAGTCATACCTGTCATCTGTCATTTTGTCAGAGTTGCAATTCCCCTCTCACTGAACCATATGTAAATGAACTCTACAATACTATGTATAGTATGACTAAAAATATTTCATCATCAGTAGAATTTATGTAAACTCCTACTGTCCTTATTATTGTTCATCTTATGCAGTTCCCAGAGCATTATGGGCAACCAAGGCAATAGCTTTTGATTTGCAGAAATCCAAATTTGCTCTAGGTGAGAAAAGGGTAACATTCCACCTGCAAGTGGGAGACATAGAAAGGCATCAGATTATAGAAAGCCATCAAACTAATATGAAAGACTTGCAAGTTTTAAAACACTTGTATAACATGAAATTTGAAATGAGAGTAAAGCTTGGTTCCAGGAAAGAGTTTGGGAGTATTATTTCCTTTCAGTTTCATCAGAGATTGTGAGTACTAGCATTAGATATTCTCTAAATTTCTTGTAGAATTCAGCAGTAAATCTATCAGGACCTGGGCTTTTCTTTTTTGATAGGTTTTTAATTATGTCTTCTGTTTCAGTGACTGATATTGGCTTATTTAGAATCTTTATATCTCCTGATTCAACTTTGATAATGCATATATATATCTAGAAATCTGACCATTATTTTTCCATTTTCCATCTTAATAAAATACAGGTTCTTGAAGTAGGTGGATTTCTACAGAGTTCATTATGATTTCATTTCCCAATTGTATGGATTTGAGTCTTTCAATTCCCAATTGTATGGATTTGAATCTTTTCTTCACTTTTTTTTTTGACAAAGTTAGCTAAAGTATAGTGAATTTTATTTAATCTTTAAAAGAAGCAACTCTTTGATTCATTGATTCTTTGTAGTTTTCTTAGTCTCATTTGCACTAATTTCTGCTCTAATCTGTATAAACTCCTCTCAGTTGCCAGCTTTGGGCTTGACTTGCTCTTCTTTTTCTAGATGCTTAATATTCAAAATTATTTCTTTATGCTTGTTCTGTTTTCAGATATGGGAATTTACCAGTCTAAATCTCCAAAAAAAAAAAAAAAGAGAGAGAGAGAGAAGAATCCAACCAAAACAGAGAGCTTCAGACCTGTATAATCTCCCTAATGAGTAGAACCAAAAATCTTCAAAAAGATACTGGCAAACAGAATGCAGCAAATCATCAAGGAGATTATACATCACAACCAAATAAAATTCATTCCAGGGATTTAGGGCTGGTTCAATATATGCAAATCAATAAATGTAATACACCATATTAACA
>RJWT010007503.1:0-27543 GCA_004365215.1 Cuniculus paca | reverse complement strand
CTGGAGGTAGTGTTTTGGATCATGAGCAGTGGTGAAGATCACGTGTTCCTGGCCAGTGACCTGCTGGCCGCATCCCCCGTGAGGCTACTTGCAGCGGCTCCCCCGGGAGAAGAGAAGGCCGGGTGGAGAAGAGCTGCAGGGCTCGTTGCCTTCTTTGCTTTCCGTGTGCAGTGCTGCTGCTGAACCCGCTGGTGGTGGATACCGAGGGCCGGCAGGCACCGCGCTTCTGGAGAGCTTGACCTGTTTGAGTTTCAGCTGCGGGTTTTTAACCAAGGAGATGGAAACATCTCCTGCATTCTTGATTCTCTTCCAGGGCCTGACCCAGGACTTTGCACTGGGCTGGACCCAGGCAGGGAGTGCTCAAGGCCCTTGCCGGTGTCCAGGCCAAGTTGCTTACCTCACTGGGGGACGGGGGAGGAGGGTCTGGGAAGCTGCATATTAAACCAGCTTCCTTGACCATTTTAGTTTCTTAAAATTAAATTTAAATTGAAAAAAACTATAAAGAGCATCAGTGTAGTCTGCCTGTCGTCGTGCGCGGGGCCGGAGGCTGGGTGCATGACTGCTGAGCTCCTAAGCTGCTGTGTGGGCCAGGAGTCGTGTGCGGGGCACCCTGGCTTTCTCGGCACTCTGGGCTGTGCCGGTAGTGTGAGCGGCAGTCACTGCACCTGTTCCACATTCACAGGTGCTCAGGAAGAACCTGGCGTGGACAGCGCTCATCCAGAGGAGCGGCTCCATCCGGTGTCAGCGTGGGGGCTGCTTCCCAAGCACCAGCCGGTCCCCACCTGCCCTCACCGTCAGCCCACACACTCCTGGGGTGGCTGCTGGGACCTCCCTGGCCCCCAGTGGCCCTCCGTGTCTCCCTTCCTCCTCCCCATCTGGGCTTCCGTCTCAGTGGCTCTCAGCCTGCTGCACCTGGAGCTCCAAGGTTTCCTGCCCAGGCTGTGCCCACAGACAGGGTCCCTTGTGGCTTCAGTCAGCTGCGGGTGCTGCTCTAGATGTCGGTGTGCCCGGGCTGCCTCCCAGCCTCCTCTCCCAGGCTTCCACTGCCACCGCATGCATGAGGCATGCACGCAACACGTCCTGTGCCAGAAGCGGGTTCCTCTCCGCACACGCCCTCCCGGCACCTCCTCCTGGCTGTCAGTGACCTGTCACTTCCTTCCTTGTTTATCCCAGGTCCCTTCTCTGACCCTGCTGCCACCACCACAGCCCCGTCTTCCCTGGCCACTGTCTCGTTCCTGCTCTCACTGCCTCCCTGCTTGCTTCTCTCCGTGTCCAGTCAGTGCTGCTCCTCTGCACTCTCTTGCTCTTTGTGTCCCCTGTGAGGTCATCCAAGGCCCTGGCCTGGCTCTGGGCTCTGACCCCACCTGACCTTAGCCACCCTGCCTCAGCTCGAGACAGCGCACGCTGACTCCCACCTCCCACCTTGCCCTGGTTCTCAGCACTGTCATGTCCTCCTCTGGGGAGCCTCCCTGGACCCCTTCCTCGTGGTGCCCTGCTGCAGCCTGGCCTTTCCTACAAGGCAGCTCTCGGCACACTGGGGTCCTTTGTGTAACACCAATGACCACGACCATGGCGATGATGCTGCACACCCTCTGGGCGCTTACCGTGTGCGAGGCTGAGCACGCCCACTAGATTGGCAGCCTGTGGACCCGCTTTTGTTCAGTGACTTTCTCAAATATATTAGTTGTTTTTCCAAATCAAAGTGTCAGTTGATTGATTCTTTATTGCGTCTTTCAAGATATTAAGCTTTTTTTTGGGTTTGTTTTTTTGTTTTTGGTACTGGGGATCGAACTCACGACCTCACACTTGCCAGGCAGGCACTTATGCCGCTGAGCTAAATCCCCAACCCTAACCTTTGTTTTTATAGAACGACATTTGTTGTTTTCACTGTTCGTGACATAAACAGCACAGTTCTGTAATCGCATAAACAAAATAGGCATTGCAGTTTGGGGTCACACAGTGGCCATTGATGCCCAGCATGGACAATGGCCTGCTGGCCAGCAGTGTTGCAGGTATGGGCCATGGTGAGTGCAGGCTTTTGTCAGGAAAGCTCCCCCACCGCCGCCCCTGTGCCTTTACTGTCTGCTGGTGGGATCTGTACCCTGGCTTGGCTAGGCAGCGGGCTGCGCGAGGGAGGGCAGATGCTTTTCATCCCTTCTGTACGGAAGGCGAGTCCAGCGCTGAGCTGCGGCTGGCTGCCAGGGATGTGCCTCTGGCTGTCTCCTCTGTGCTTCTGGCCCTGCTGGTTGACCCCTGAGCCCTCTGAGGTGCTCCCTGTGCTGAGACGCCATCACCTCAGCTGTCTTGTGGGGTACCGAGCGAGTCCTGTGCCAAGTGTGTACTTGTGTGCCAGTGAGTATGTGCAACTTCTCCTCCCTCTCTGGCCCTCCACTCTGGCCTGTTGTTCTCATTTTTGGCTATGTCCCTTTTCTCCTTGGTTGGGTGCATGTGGACACTGGCCAGCGTCCTGTCCTGGCGTCTCTTCTCTCCCATCTTTGTCTTGGCTATTACCTCTCTGCAGGTGGCTTCTCCTTCCTCTCTTCCCCTGGATGTGTTGCCAGCATCTCATGGAACTGAACGTGGCTTGTCACTCTTGCTGTACTCTTCCTGAGTGGAGGCTGTGTGTGGACTCCACGCTAGCGAGGTCACCTTCCTCTCTCTCATATGCACAGTTGCTGTTTTGCCTCTCAGCTCTGGTCTGAAACTTTCAAGTGCTGGTCAGCAGGAGGAAGTGAGGGAGCCTGTGTTCTTGCGACTTTGTTGGTGATGTGCTGGCACTGCGAGGTCTGCGTTGGTTCTGGTTTTAGGGAGAGGAAACAGGCCCGCCTGTCACTGTTTTAGAGGACCTGGGGTGTGGCACCTCCCTTGACTGTGGGCCTTTGAATAGGAATGATCTTTAGAAGCAGACAGATTTTAAAAATAATAAAACTTCTTTCTGAGCACAAAAGTGTACTGATTTTTAGATATTTGAGGAATAAAAACAAAAAAGGTGGCTAACTTAACAAGCGGCACTCCTTGGAAGACTTTTCTAGTTTTTTTTTTTTTTCTGCAATACATATATGACGTATTTGGATACATAGTGCTTTTTAAGTTAATATTATATGTTGACCATTTCCCCTGGCATTAAAATTCTTAAAAAAAACTATTTTCTCCATTGCAGAGTGCCATCATTTATATCTAACCATGTAGCTGCTACTAGGAATCTAGCTCATTTCTGATTCTTATGCAGATATGCATGAGCATCTTCCTACATTTGTCAGTACTACATAAACAAGAATCAAGAAAGTTGGAACTTTGAGTTTTTGTTTTTAAAAATTGTAATGTTTACTTTTTCCAGTACTAGGAAATTGCTTTGAGGGGAAGCTTTAGGGAACATCTTAAAGAGTCCCTAAAAGAACACCACAGAAATGTTCGCCTGCCTCTTAGGTGTTCTTTAAATCACCTAGGACTTTTCTCATTAGGATTTAGGGACATGTGAGGCTTAAATTCTAAAAGATGACAAATTACCAAAAAACTTCCACCTTTGTGGATTAGAGCCCAAGAGGGCAGAGCCCAGGCCTGACGAGTGGGGCTGTGGTCCTCAGGCAGGTACCTTGCATTAAATGGGTGCTTAGTAAATGCTTCCTAAGTAAGAGAAAACACAGACACATGTTTTTCAGTTAAAAACAAATATGCTTGGGCAACCCACTCAGGACCTCTTCTGTCTCTCTTCGACAGAAGCTTTCTTTCTCTCAATAAATATATCCTGCTCATAAAAAAAAATGCTTTTTTTCTTCCTTATCTTTTTTTATGTAAAATGAAACAATTTTAAACCCATGTGTAAAATGGAATGATTATTTTGTTTATTGCTATCTTCCAAAGAGTCTTGCATCCTAGTTGAGTTTCTGAGTGAAACAAAAATAGAGGCACAGCCATCTGCCTGCCTGCACCTCTGCAAACTGAGGAGATCTGTGGCGTGGGTGCTGACCTGGGCGGGGTGTGGGTGACGGCTCAGAGCCGAGACGTTGCTCAAAGCCTGCTGTGTGTAGAGGGTGACTGGACCGTGGGGCGCTGTGCTCACCAGTTGATTCCTGCATCGATGGCTTCATGGCTGAATGTGCTGTCAGGAGTGGGGTTTGGAGGTGGCCACTGGGATATGACCCGGAAGCGTGTGTTCTTGTCCTTGTCGCTCCCTTCTCTCTCTCCTGGCTGCCATGGGGTGAACAGCCGTCCTCCTCCAGGTTCTTCCACCATGCATTTCTGTCTTGAAGGCAGCTGCCTGTGGACTGAACTCACTGGAAACCGTGAGCCAAAGAGACCGTTCACCTTTAAAGGTGTCAGGTGATGGGAAAGTGATAGAGACAGGCGGAGGCCAGTAGTTTCATCAAGTGGTGACCTAAGAAAAAGCGTGGATTGCGTGTGCGTGCTTGCGTGTGTGCGTGCGTGCATGTAAAGAGAGACACGGCAAGAGAGACCCTGTGACCTGCGAGGCATCTGTGCCCACAGACCTGTGAGTGGAGGAAGGAAAGATACTGAGGGCGTGGGCTGGTGACCATGCCGGGACACAAAGGAGAGCTGGTTGCCAGGGAAAGTTTTTGTTATCCTTTGGTAACAAAAAGAACACCAAATGCTGGTGTGTTCATGAACGGGCCACGCCCTTCTCTCCTGTCAGTGCAGAGGCCTGAGAGCCCTTTCTGCCGGTCCCGACCTGGGGCTGTGTCCCGCACAGGCTGGGGCCTCAGGCAGCACAGGAGTAGGCCTTCTCCTGCTTGCTCCCCTTACGCATGGCTCCTCTGTGATCTCGGGTTGGCAGGGTCAGCAGGATCAGAGTCGCCAGGGTCGCAGTGACCACCCTCACACTGGCCCCATAAGCTGTGAGGCCCTCAGCGCTTGGCGGGCCTGGGGCTGGAGGGTGCCTTCTCGGGGGGTGACCAAGGCAGCCCCACTGGAGCCCTGGCACGGGATCCTCATGCAGCCCTGGGCTTCGTTGGTCGCCTGTCACCTGGCAGCTTTCATTGGTTTTGATGGAACTGGTTCCAGCATTGTGTTTCCTTTTTTTCTTTCTGGGATTCAGATGCTTGGCGAGCACCTGTGCGTGGATTGTTTTCTGTTTCCTGTTGGTGCAGCGTGATTCAGACAAAGCTGGAACGGGTTCCCTGGGTGACAGCCGTTCCCACCCCACCTGCTCACCTGTGCTGGGCTCAGCCCATTTTGAGAGGGAACGAGTTTCTGGTTTATGTGTGTTTTGAGGCCAAAGGCATCTGCCAGGTGACCTGCTGGTCCCAGCGTGAGATTCCTCTGCCGGGCTTCCTGAGCAGCCTGGAGGCAGACATTGACCCAGTCCATGCGGGTGCACACGAAGGGGAATGGCGCTGAGGCTGGGTGTCTGCTCCACTTGGGCCGCAGCTGTGAAGGCCAGGCCTCATCCCTATCTCCCGGGAGGCAGCGGCTGCCTGTGTCTGGAGTGAGCGGGCCACCAAGGCGAGTGGCTGGCAGCAAGCTGTCCCTCAGCAGCCTGCCTTCCGCCTGGTGCCTTCTGACGGCAATGGCTACGAGGGCGCTTTCACGAGCGGGGGTCAGAAGGAGGACTGTGCAGAACCCTCCTGCTCTGCAGGGTTCCCGGAGCAAAGGAGGGACGCGCTGGTGGCAAGGCTGCGTGTCACACAGGCCCCGCTGCCCCCATGTCCCAGGCCTCCTGGCCACCCTCGTGCAGCTGGAAGGTAGGAGAGGAGGAGGGGGACCCGGAGATAGGAATTTCAGGGTGTGTGGGGGGGGCTCCGAAGCAAACTGGCATCTCCCCCTAGGCCTGGGTGCTGGGGCTTTGACAGTGTCTGCCTCACAGGGATCTCGTATAGTGACAGGAAGTGCTATCTCAGAATACAGGGGACACCGAGTTAATGACCAACCTGACATTTGAACAGCTTGGGTTATGATAGAATTTTAGATTTAACTTGTGACCAAATTCTTGAGTTACAACCCAATGCTGGCTGCTTGTGCAGTTGTAAAGAAGGACGCGTGGTGTCAGAAAACTGTGTGTAACTGTAGCTAAGCGTCAGTCCAAGCCTTGACTTGTGTGTCTGTGGACATGGTTTCGGTCAGGACTTTATATAATTGCTGCAATTACTGGTATCATAGTGTCCCCAAAAAGCTAGAAAAGAAGCTAAGGAAGGAAGGAAAAGTAAAGAAAACAATCACAATAAAAAAGAACGTGTTAAAGAAAAGACTACAGACAACCTTAGACCGGTTTCAGTTCTGAGAAGGTTGAGACCTAGTGAGTGAGAACCAGGTCCTAGTGGGCTATCCATTCTCCCAAGGAGAGAAAGGACACCAGAGAGCCGATTCCTGATGCTCTTGTGGGAGGGGACTCTCCTTCCAAACAACCACCACCTTCCATTACGCCCTCCCTTCCTGCACGCCAAGGATGTCACCTTGAGTGGTGAGTACAGCAATTATTGTACAGAAATTATTGTTTCTGGTAAACTAGGCACATTTTATAACTTCTTTGTGAATACATTAGGGAAATTATTGGTGTTTCTGGTAATTTGCACACATTATACAACCCTTTTTATTATGAAAAGGTTAACTAATGGGTGCTTTGGGAGGTTTGAAATGCATTATGGGTATTTCCATTATTTCCTATGGGAAAAAGGTCTTGACTTAACAACCAGCTTGAGTTACCACCAGCCCATCCTTGTGAATACATTGAGCTTATCAGTCAGGGGTCCGCTGTAGCTGTATTAGTTTCCTGGGGTGGTCACAACAAGTGACCTTAAAATTCAGTGCCTTAAAACGTAGAAATAGATCTAACGGTTCTGGAGGACTAAGCCTGGAATCAAGAGTGTCCACAGGGTTGGTTGCTCCGGGGGGCTCCTCGGAGGCTTTCAGCCTCTACCACAGTGTCTTGTGTGTGCCAGTTCAGCGTCCTCTGCTGATAGACACTATGCTCCAGTCTGCTGCTGTCTCCACGCTGCTGCTGCTCTGTGTCTCTTCCCATCCATGGACACTTGCCATTGGATTTAGGGTAGACCTGAATTTAGGCTAATGTCACCTGAGACCTGTTACGGCTGTGTCTAGATGTCCCCCACAGTGTCATGTGGTCACAGGCAGGGCTTTTTCAGAGGCAGCTGAATTAGAACGTGTGACCGTGGGATTAAGGGTGATGATTACCAAATCAGTGCACTGATTGGTTGGGCATCTCCCTAATCCTGGTAGCTTCGATAGAGAATAAAAGGGGTAGGAAAAGGCTGCCAAGACCCTATGCTTGCTTTGTGCTTTCAGCCCGCCATGGACTGTTTCTGCTCTGTGATGCCAGCTGATTATGGACTGGAACTTCTATAAACTGTGAGCTAAATAAACCTTTTCTCCTTTAACTGTAGGTGTTGGGTATTTTGTCTTAGCAATGAGATAAATAACTAAAATCTTTACCTAGATATACTTGCAAAGACCCTTTTCACACTCAAAGCTTCTGGGAGGATACAGGGTCTTCCAGTTCAGCCTGGTATCTTTTTTGAAATGACAAATTCCCATTCATATTCATCCCCCTCTTTGGTTTTTTTGAGACAGGTCCAGGCTGGTCTTGAACTTGCTGTGTAGCCAGTCTGGCCTCCAGCTTGTGATCCTTCTGCCTCAGCCTTCCTGATGCTGGGATTGCAGGCCTCCACCACGCTGCCTGGCTGGCTTAAGCAGGTCTTAATGCCTGGCTGCTCTGACAGTACCCATCCTGTGGCACTTCCAGCTGGCTCCTGTTTGTTGGTGTCTAGCAGTTCCAGTTTACAGGGTCGTGTTGAGCTTTGTTTTCTCAGGAGCTCGGGGCCGGGGTGAGCAGTCGCTGTCCTCTGGATAACCTGTTCTGCACCCCTGAGTCTGGTCCTCACCCGCCTGTCGTGGTTCCAGCTGTGATGTCAGACCTCGCTGTTCTTGGTACAGTAGCTGCCCCCTCGTTCCATACCCAACTGGTATATGCATAGCCACCCCACTCAGAGACACGTTGGCACCGTGCCTCGAGAAGGTATTAGTGGCAGAGACAAGCAGTTATAGCCTCCTACTTGACTTCCTAAAGTGGACTAAAAATAACTTTCTGTTATCTTCTGCTTCTTTTGTATGTCAGCTGCTGTTCACTTGACCGCCCCCTTCGTTTTCATGTTCATTGTGGGTTCGTGGCCATTATGGACCCAGCTTGTTCACCTGAGCTGGACTCGGCTGCGTCCTTCTCCAGATGCTCAGCGCCTCCCCGCTTGGCCCGCAGTAGACCTTTGTTCTGACTGCTGCGCCGTCTGCTGCCCAGTCCTCAGGGTGCTCTCCGGCCCCTCACACCAGCGTGGCCACCCACCTGGCTTTCCTGGCCGAGGGGCAGAGCCTGCCCCAGCGCTGTGTGCTCTGGTGGCCGGTGGTGGTGCAGGCGTCCTCATGGGGCTGCAGTGTCTTTCTTTTTAACATCATGAAGTCACGCTGATATTTTTAATTTAACTCTTTGTTTTTCTGATGATTTCTAATTTTGTTCTGAAACAAAACTCTTTACCACTTGTTTCCTCTGTGCAACCCAAGGGTCTCTCTCCCCATGATGCCTCTCTTTTCGTTTTCTTTCAGCTCTCATTTACAGGTGAGCTTCAGATTTTGCTTTCCTTACTGGTGGAGAGGAAGGGTTAGGAGGTGGTGGCACCTGGTTTTTGGTTGGATGCCCTGGGCAGGTGACCTAAAGCACTGGACCCGGTGTCCTTGTTCTTGTCCCTGTCCTCGTCTGCATGGTGGGCAGCAGTCCCTGAGGTTCTCGGGCGCTGTCAGGTGCTGAGGGCCATGCAGCCGGCGTCTCAGGGCTGTGGCCAAGACGGGCCACAGGGCAGTTGCTGTGGGCCTGGTGCCTGTCCAGGCTCACTGAGGGCGGTGACAGTGACAGGAGACAGGGTCAGTGGGGAGGGACGTGGCTGCAGGGCGGTTGGGCCTGTAGGTGGAGTTGAAGCCAGATCCACCTGAATCTTGCATTGTCTCAGCAGAGTTGTGTATATGTTATTTTCTCCTGAGCCGTAATGTGGGAGTTTTGGTGTGGATGTTCATGTCAAGGCTGCTCAGGGCCCTAAAATTCCCCTGAAAGGGTGCTGTTTCCTTTGTGCTTACTGATATGCTGCTTTGTTTCTTTCCCTTTAAAGAATTATCAGTGTATATTCATTGTAAAATAATGGGTTTCATTGTGATTGTCCCACGTGTGCTTACAATGTGTTCTGATCAAATCCTTCGTTACCCTGTCTCCTCACTCCAGTCCCACCCCTTCCCTCAGTGTCTTCTTCCACTTCCACGTCCTCCTCTTCTCCATCCCAGAGTCCACGCACGAGAAGAGAAAACATGTGACACCTGTCGTTCTGAGCTTGGTTTATTCCCTTGGCATGGTGGTCTCCATTTCCATCCATTTCCCTGCAACAAGCTTTTATTATTAATGGCTGACTAATACTCCCTTGTGTGCATGTATCACATTATCTTCATCCACTTATCCATTGATAACACCTGGGCTAGTTTCCTCTTGGCTGTCACTTCGGATCTTGTTATGGTTTGTATCTGGATGTCCCCCCAAAACCTTATGCGGTTTAGGGGGCAGGCTTTTCTGAGGCATCTGAATCTAGAGTTTGTGATCGGTTCATTGTCTAGTGCTGGGATGAAGGGTGTGAGTGCTGCACCCACCGTAGGGTGGGTAGCCTGGATATAGTGTAAGAGGGAAACAGAGGCTTACTCCCCCTTTTGCCCCTTTTGCTCTTGTTGCTTTTGCTGTCTTTTGCTGCCATGAGTGGTTGCCCCTCTGCTATGCTGCCCTGCTTTGTAGCCAGCTGATTAGGGACTGAAAACTCCACAAACTGTGAGCTAAATAAACCTTTCTCCCCTTAACTTTGGGTGTCAGGTAATTTGTCTCAGCAAGGAGAGAAAAGTAACTGAAACAGACCTCTGTTGCTTTTTTACTTCAGTTCCTTCATTTAGATTCTTTTTTTTTTTTTTTTTTTGGTACAGGTTTCAGTCCATAGTTGATTGGCACCAAGGCAGGGCGGCCTTCACTTAGATTACCAAGCAGCCCCTGTACGGTTTCCTGCAATGCTGCGTCACTTTCCTTCTCATCAGCTCGGTCCTCGTCAGCGTTTGCCAGTTTTTGAGCTCTTGCTGTGGCCCTTCCAGCCGGGGTGAGAGGGAAGCTCAGTGTGGTCTTGGGTTGCAGTTCCTCGTGGTAAAGACGGATCGGTCGTTTTTTCGTGTCTTCGTTGGCCATTTGTACTTTTGGTAAATGTCTGTCCTGCTTGTTTGCCCATTTGTGGGTTGGAGTACTTGTTCTTCTGGCGTGGAGGTTTTGGGCTCGTCACACATGCTGGAGCTGGCACAGGTTTGCTCCCACTCTAGGTTTTTCTTCCTGCAGAATGTTTCCTGTGCTCTGCAGAGGCTTTGTAACTGATGTGATGCCATCCGTCTGTTCCTGCGTTTATCTCCTGAGCCAGTGGAGCCCTTTTCAGGAACGCACTGCCTATCCCAGTGTCTTCAAGGGTTTCCTCTAGTAGTTTCTGAGTATCAGTTCTTCGAGACGTTTCAGGTTGACTTTGTACAGAGTAAGAGGCAGATAGCTGGTTTCCGTCTTCTGGTGGTTGTCCAGTTTTCCCAGCACCGTTTGCTGAAGAGGCTGTCTTTTTGCCAGTATTTGTATGTTTTTGGCTCCATGGCTGTAGCTGCGTGCATTTATTCCTAGGTCCTCTACTCATTGGTCTATGAGTCTGTTTTTATGCACTGTCATGCTATTTTGTTAAAATGTCTTTATGGTATATTTTGAAATCGGATATTGTGATCCCTCCAGCATTGTTTCCCCAGAATTGTTTTGGCTGTTCAGGAACTTCCATGTTTCCACGTATATTTTAGGATTTTTCTTCTAGTTCTGTGAAGAATGCCATTGGTATTTTGATAGGGACTGCATTGAATCTTATAAATGGCTTTGTAGAACAGCCATTTTAAAAGTATTAATTCTCAAGCTAGATGTGATGGTGCACACCCATAATTCCAGCCCTTGGGGGGCTGAGGCAGAAGGATCGCTGGAATTTGAGGTCAGCCTAGACTGAATAGTGAGACCCTGTCTCAAAAAAACAAACAAAACAGAACACAACCGCAGATCCACAAACAATGAGAAGCCTTTCCGTCTTCTAATATTTTCTTTCGCTTCATAATTTTAATTTCAATTTCTTAATTTTCATTGTAAAAATCTTTATGTTTATTTATGAGCTCTTTTCAGAAATCCCTTTAAACAAACAAACCCTCAGGAAACCTGGGGACCCCAGCCTATGTCACTGCCTTGGGGACCGAGTCTGAAGGGCCCTCGGGGCGCTGCAGGGCTGCCAGAGGGGAGGACAAGGAAATGCCAGCATTGGAGGTGGGCCGTGTTCTGAATTGAAGCCACCACTTCGGACTTCAAATGGTGCCACCTCCCAAGAACCAAGCTGCGTGTCTCAAGCGCGGGTGGGGCGGTGAGGTGGCCATGGGTCTGGTGTCTGTGCAACCAGAGGACTTTGAGGTCAGTTTGAGGGTGGCTTGGAGGGAAAAGGCGTGCCAGAGGGGCGCCTGGCCTCCAGGCTGTGACAATAGGGACAGCACCGCCAGGGCCCATGCCGTTTCTTTATTCCCTATGGTTCCTGGACCTCTGTCAAAGCCTGCTAACACCTCGAGCCGTGACGCATGGCCTCGGCAGTGGCCCCTACACACATGGGGTGGTCTCCTTGCCGCCTCGTGGGGAGCCTTGCTTGTTAGCCTCTCTTCCCTTCTGCAACTCGGAGGCTCTGCTGGTTGGTAGTGCGCCTGTGCAGTGGGCAGGGAAGTCTGGGGTGGCGTCCCACACCACTGTGCAGGTGAGGCTGATGGTGAGGGAGCGGCATGGCCCCACAGGGCCCAGGAGAGGCGTCTGGACAGAGGCGGGAAGAGTCCCAGCAGGCTGGCTCCTCGGCTTCCAGGGTTTAGGAGGTTGAGATAGATTTGTACAGAGAATGCATTCTGTGCAAGAACCTATATGTGGAGTGTGTGTGTGCATGCATGTGTAGCTTTCCTTTCGGTTTTCCACCATGCACACACATAAATGCATCCATGCTATTTTATATACACATGTATTGCATTTGGCCCTGTGTGTTGGCAGGTTCTGTATCTGCAGACTTAACCAACTGTGGACTGAAAATATGCAAAAAAGATCGTCTGTCCTGAACATTTGCAGACATTTATTCTTGTCATTCCTGCCCAAACAGTGTGACAGCCATTTGCCCAGCATTCATGCTGTGTTAAGGGGTTGTGAGCAACTTGGAGAGGAGTCACAGTGTGTGGGAGGGTGTGTGCAGGTGAATGCAAAGCCTGCACCATTTTAGAGAAGAGTCTGGACCCTCTGGGGTGTTGCCACCCATGGGGGTCTTGGAAGCCGACTCCAGCAAGGACCGAGCAAGGGCTGCTGCCGGCACCACAGGTACAGTGAGCAGCCTGTTGGCCGGGGGCGGGAGGCAGTGGTCGGGTCCAGAGCAGGATTGTCAGCCAGACTGTTTTGCATCCAGGGGACGCTTGGCAACGTCTAGACACATTTCTACTTGTCGCATTTGGTGTTGGAGCGGGGAGCGCTGGACTTGGTGGGCAGCATCCCACAGTGCCTAGGACAGCCTCCGTAACAGAGAGCCGTCTCACCCGAGGCTGCGCAGTCGCCCCGGGGTGAGGTGTGGTTCCTAACTAGCTAAGATACCTAATGATCCACCGTTTCCTTTTGATTATGAATCATTTTAAATATGCCGAACACCCAGAACTAATACCTGAGACTATTAAAGGGCATAAAACATGCCAGTGCATTCATAAGGACAGTGCTGAGGCCTGGTCCCCACCCCCCCGTGGCCCTTTCGCTGTCCTTGCACTGTTGCCCTCAGATTGCACACCTCAGTGTCCATGAAGGAGTGCGCCGTGCTGGCTGAGCCCTGCAAAACGGTGGGCTCCTCTGCTTGGAAGTTGCAGGCCATTTCCCACAAGTTTGAGCAAGGCCATGAGCATGGAATGATTATCTCAGTGAAAACATTGCTGTTTTCTGAGTCATTTACATTTCCTTCAGGCAGTGGTCTAAAATTTTAAGAATTTTAAAATCTGATTGAGAAAAGAAAGCCAAAGGCAATGGTTTGCAAATTTGTAAAGGTGGTGTTTTTCAGGTGCAGAGGTACTGTCTGTAGTGAGCCGAATAGCGCCAAGAAGCCGGTTCTCAGCTCTGCTGGGTGGTGACGCAGAACCCCACCTGCCCCTAGCCTTCTCCCTTGCGGCACCTTGCAGCCTCTGCTCCTGGCATCCTTGGAAGACATTTCCTCCATCTCTGCATCATTTTTCTGAGCCAGCCAGTTTCTATGGCAACAGTTAGATTGAAAGATGAGTAGAGAGCAGAGGCAAGGCTAGAGTGAGCTGCCCGGGAGGTGGTGTGTGTCCCTGACGTCACCTGCCGGGCGTCTGGATAGGACGTTTTCGGCTACTCCCATTCAGGGCTGCTGTCCAGGGCCCTTTATTAGCAGGGCTCCCAGGGCCTGGAGAGCTCTGCAAATTGACCCTCTTTACTCCCCTGTCCCCCTCCCCCGCCCTCCACTGACTTCCTCTTTCCGCGGCCCCTTTTCTGATCTGGCTCCGGACTGTGGTTCAGCATGCACAGCCAGATTCCGGTGTGTCTTGCGGTGCTCTTCTGCCTGGTTATCTGGGAGGGCAGGGAGGCATGGCAGCAATTCACTTGAGGTCCACGGCGCTGTGAAGTCCTGTCTTCCCTCTGCACGGATACTGACTATGCAGAAATTTATCGAGGCGGATTATTATGAACTAGACTGGTACTATGAAGAATGCTCGGACGGTAATTATGGCCCCTGAGAAGGAGCGCGGGGATGTGTGGAGGCATTGTCTTCCTGGGGCGTGGGGGTGGGCTGCGCCTCCGTGGGGAGACAGGCAGAGGGGGAGGACCGGAACTGGCTGCCCGCAGGCGCGTATGGCTCCGCCAGCTTCCAGGGCCTTGGGAGGAGATGGCAGCTGGGCAGGGCGCCTGACGCCAGGGCTGCTTTGCGGTGTGCAGTCATTTGCTTGGAGGGAGATGGCTTTTGGTGCGCTGGGCTTGTAGGGGTGGTGCTTCTGGGGACTGATCCTCTGGAATGAGATGTGAGTGTGCCATTGACATGTGTGTGTGCAAGTGTCGGTGTGTTAGCTGGGCTCTGTGTGCCAGGGTTCAGTGTGCAGGAGTGGCCCCCAGGGCGTCAGCAGCAGGCCTGGACAGTCTGCCCTTTCTTGAGTGCAGATCTGGGGGCTGCAGGGGCCTGGGGGAGGCAGAAGCAGCTTCCCACTTAGCGCATGATTCGAGTGGATCTTGCAGTTAGATCTGGCAGAGACTAGGGTGGGAGGTGTGGGATGAGGCAGGGGAGAAATGTGTCCTCCTGTGGCTGTCCGGGTTTGTGCAGAGAAGGTGTGGCACATTCCAGAGGAGGGTGTGTAGCCTGGCTGGAGGGAGCAGCTGGACAGGTCTCCCTCCCGAGGCAAGGCTTCTGGTACAGCGATGTCCAGAGGAGCTTCTGGAGAGGGGTGGCGGGGAGATCGTGGTTCCTACCGTGCTGGGCATCAGCGCTGTGTGCTATACAGGGAATCTGTGCTTTCAGTTTCCTCTTGCAAATGACCCTTCAGTCACAAGCCTCTGCTAAGAAGAGCACGGCTACACACGCTCAGGCTGTTCCCCGTGGTGCTCTGTCCGGCCCCATGTGAGCCATCACAGGGAAGGTAACTGCTTTTTAATAGAGTCGCAAGTTTCAGATTGAGCCAGCCACGACTCTGTATCCAGTAACCCGAATGATGTAACAGCTGCGAGCTGGCCTAGTTAGTGAGCCGAGGAGCTGCAGATTTTTGCCCTGACTGTGGGCTCCAGGGGAAATGTACCGAGAAGCGTTGCCTCGGTCCCTCTGCGTCCTTGAAGACATGGCCGTGTTGGGTCAGTGTGCGTCGTCTTTAAACATCTTAAGGTCAAGGATAGTGGGAAGCTCCCAGGCTCCTGAGGGGAAGGGCAAATGGATTCTTTTTGCTTTTGGGCAGACTGATTTGGAAAGTAGCTCTCATCCTGTTGCCTAACCCTGAGAGGCACTTGCAGGCCTGCTTCTCTTGGAAAACCCTCACGACCCCTCTCGTTGCCTTGGTGATGGGTGGCTCTGAACCAGCCATAACTTTTCAAAGTGGTTCAGCACCTCTGCTCCAGCCAGGCCCCTCCTATGCTGTCCCTGAAGTGGGAGAAGGGTGCTTACTGCGTGGAGCCCAGTGCTGCCATCCTGCCCTCATTACACACAGGAATAAAGCCAGCCACTCCCCACGCTCGGTGGAGGGCAGAGGAGGGCTCTCCAAGCTGGGTGTCCATGCCACCAGTCCTCCCTGGAGTCTTGGCCTGAGCAGCCCCGATCTCTCCTTTCCTGTGAGCAAAGGCAAAAGGAAGAGGAACAGGCTCTCTTGTCCAAGGGTAATAAATGCTGATTGCTGTTGCAGTCTGGACGTGTGTGGACCGAGCAGAACCCTTGTCCTTTCACTTGTTTCCTATTGTTGGATAAAGGGGAAAAAACCAGTTGGGACTGAGTTTATTGGCACAGCTGGCTTTTGCATAATTGCACTTAAAGACGGTAGACAAACAGGATAAAGGGATTGAAGCCAGAAACGATCTGTCAGGAGATGGCACAGGGGGCCCTTGTGTGTGTGCTGGCTGTGTGGCTCCCTGCGTGCTCATTTCTAACTAGCTGGACCCCTGCTGGCCTCAGCAGGTTTGTCTGGAAGGAGGATTTGCCCTTGTAGATGTGCATCTTTTAATTGCAAATCAGCAGACACACAGCCTTGATTTGTCTCCATCATCATTTGGCCTTTGAATCAATATTGAGCTAAACTTCTAAGGAACTTTCCATACTGATTACAAAAGGTGAGTCAAATGCTTTGAAAAAGATGCAGATTCATCATGTGTGTCAGGCTACCACTGTAAACTGCGAGGGTAGCACTGGGAAAATAATGTGTGGGTGGGAACATAGATTGCGGTCGGTCCGTTAGGACCCTCCTGAAGGCTGGGTGGAGAGGAGGTGGTTGTGCTCCTGGCCCTGGAGGCTCAAGAGAACTTTATTTGGTGTTGATCACCTCTCTGCATGTGTCAGTTTTAGTTTTGTCCCTGTCTCTGACCCTGAACCCGGGTAGGACCCAGTGGGGGCACCAGAGGCATGGGATAGGAGCTGGAGTAATCAGGAGGTGGAGGACGTTGACCCCTCAGTTCCGTGATATAATTGGTAGAGGGTTGAGGCAGCCAGCACGGGCACAGGATATAGTGCAGCAGCCTTCAGGGACCCACACTGTGTCGGCAGGGAGTGCGGCTGCCTCGCTGGCATCAAACCTCCGGGTCGCTTAAACTGTCACTTGGGTGTGTCCCATCTCCAGCCAGGACCTTTAGACCTCGGCCAGTCACAGCGAACGACCTCTCCCTTCCCACCCCGAGCCTTGAGGAATCTCACTGCTTCCAGCGTGTGTCTATGGAGCTCTGCACAGAGGGCTGGAAGAATCTCAGCTTACATAGTCCTGAGTCTTTCCCTGTCTCTGCAGGTCACTGGGAGATGGTGCCAAGCAGGCGCGAGAGGGCCCTGCCTTTCTGTGTGGTCCTGTGGATGGGAGTGGGCAGGAAGTGCAGCCACTCCTGTGCTTCTGCCTGTGTCCTGTGATGGCCATGGTGGGGGTGCCTCTGGGCCTCAGTGGGCCCAGGTTCCCTCTGGGGGTGAGACGGCCACGCAGATGGGGTGTCATGCAGACAGATGTGGTGCACGGACAGCAAGCGCTCACCATCAGCAGTGAGGGCTCAGCTGGGGCTTAGTTTATTTTCTTAGAAGTAGCACTAGTGGTCAGTTCTTCAAAAAAAAAAATACAAGTCCTCTCAAAAAGGCAAGTGGCCTTTTGAGCAAGGCGTGGGCTGGGACCACCATTCACTGCGCTGTGTCCTCTGTTGTCACCCTGGTCTCCTCCCCTCACGTTCTCCCCATCCTGGGTTGCAGATTTCAGGGTCAGGCAGAAGGTGACCACATTTATATGGGTTTCAGGATGAGGAAACTGAGCCACAGCAGTGGCTCCGTGACTTCCTGCTCGGAGATGGAAATCACAGTCATAGGCAAGGACAGTGCTGTTTGCCACTTACTTTTGGGGCCTCTGAAATGATACCCTACATAAGGCAGCTGACTCCCAAGTGCAGTTTTGTTAGAGGTATCAGGAGCATGAGTTAGGAAGCGATTCCTAGGGTTTGCGATGACTGTTAAAATTCCCCCAGCTTCGTTCTCTAAGGTCATGCGATGCAAATAGACCTCAGGCTTATGACCCCGTGTTTATCGTGTGATGGGGCCTCACTTGCAGGGAGAGGTTGACTTCAGCTTCTCAGACATAGCACAGTCTCTCAGGGTGTTCAGGTGGTGTTGCCTTTAAAAGGAATGAAATATTGCTGGCACAACAGGACACAACTATTCTTCCCGCATCCTGGGAGGCTGAGTGAGGAGGGTTGAAAGTTCACGACCCCGTCTCTAAGTTAAAAACGGAAAAGATGTAGCTCAGTGCAGAGGCCCTGAGTTCAATCCCTAGTAACACACATGCATACACACACACATGAATTGAGTGTAAATAGTTTTTTTAGTGAAACTGTTTTAGATGAACGAGAGCCTTTACCGCCAGCCTTAGTCGTTAGAGGTAATTTTTTCCCTACACAGAGTCGACAGGAGTGCCCAGCACCCAGGTTTGTGTAAGGGGGGGAGCAGGGTCCTCAAGGAAAGGACCCCCCTCCCTGCCAGCTCCACTGTGGCTCACACAGAAGTGGGGTATGAGGGAGGAGGTGCAGAGAGCAGAAGAGCGGCCATGGAATGAACAAAGGACTTCACCAACAGGGGAGGAGCAAAAGTCACTACTGAGAGTGGACAGCCAGCTAATAAATGGGAACGGGGGCAAAAATTCACTGTTTACCTCCATCCTGATAACTGGTCAAAGCAGGAATTACTACAACCAGTGGCCTCAGGATGTGTCACCACCAATCACTTTTTCCTCCACAGCTGGGAATCAACCCCAGGGCCTTTACACTGAGCTACATCCCCACTTTTATTTTTTACTTTGAGACAAGGTCTCACTAAGTTGCTAAGTTGCCCAGCCTGGACTCAGATTTGCCATCCTCCTGCCTTAGCCTCTCAAAGTGCTGGGATTACAGGTGTGCACCACTATACCTGGCTACCACCAGATCCTCTCATTACACAGGCAAAGCGAGGAACCATATGGTGACAATGTCACGTGAACTGGGGTCTGTGTTAGTGGGGGGGATGGCTTAACCTGCAACCGGTGCTCCCCTAAGAAAGCATATCTCTGTGCTCTCACTGGAGCTCCAAGCCCACCTGTCTTCGGGGACACTAGGCCCACCCAGCAGGAGGGACAGGCCACCAGGAAGTGGCCTGTGTATTCAGAATGGCCACTACCTTGAATTTAGAGACCCAGACGCTGCCCAGGATTGAGGTCACCATGAGACCTGTCAGTTCAGTGCGACTGACAGTTGTGGATTTCTGCTGCCCGAGGCACTTTTGGGGCAGCTGACTGAAGGGGGCTGCAGAGGGGCCTTCAGATTGGGCCATGGGTGGTCTGGTTGCTGAGCAGGGAGAGCCGGGTGCGGGAAGAAGTGTTCCCTTGCCAAGCATTCAGGAAGTTTTGTGCTTTTCATGTAACTTTTCTGAAAATCTCAGCTGTGTCCTCAGAATACTCATCGTTTAGTTTGGGTGGAGGAACATGGGAGTTTACAATAGTATTCTTTAAATCATCTTAGATATTTAAATATCTTCATGATTAAAAGTTGGGGCTGGGAGACCCTAACTGTCATGGCCTAGGTGGTTACCATGCTCGGCTGTGTCTCTGACCTTGGGCTTTATTTGTTGAGGATGCCCTCTGTCCGAGTGAAAGGATGAGCGTAAGCACCTTGCTCCAGGTGACATCCCTTGAGAGCTGTTTTCAAGGGTGCGAAGTCAGCCTTTGTCTCATGCCCCTGGCTCGTGGCCTAATGTGGTACCGACCCGGCCTCACCTGCTGCTCACTGCCCGGATGGCACCCATGGCGGCCTTTCCTCCCTCTCTGCCCGCCAGGGCTCAGCAGAGCCCCTTCTCCCACTCGGAAGACCTGGTACCACACTTACTGTCGTTTGAATTGCTCAACAAGCCCAATTTGATAACAGATTGAAATTAAAGAAATAATTTTATCTTACAGGTATGTTTTTAAAAAGATAGTATTTAAAGCAGACACATTTTTATAAAATGTGACTTTTGAACTCCCTGCCTGCAAATTCTACTAAAGCTTTTTTTCCCTTTTGCCCACACAGAACACATCTTTAACGTGGTAAAATGTAGCAATTTTGCTTTCAATTTCCAAAAACTTAGCCAGAGAGTGCATACTTCCCTAAGTTTTAATTTTTTTTATTTTAAAAAGCAAAACAGAAAAGAGGATAGAAACAATACAGAATTTAAAAAAAAAAACCAGTAAGAAATCAACACTAGTTAATATATTCCATATTACTGATATCCTGGTTTTCTGCCCAGAGGTATTTATTCGTGATCTTGCGTTAGTCTGCATGGAGTAGCAGTTTCATTTAGCAGATGTCTTTAGCTACTGAAGCAGAATTCTCCGCCGCAGGATTCCAGGCTGAATGGGGCATTGTCCCTGGCCTTGTGCAGAGTTCTCTTGAGGATGGGCCTGTGCCGGGCTCCTCCTGTGGTCATCGGGCACAGGTGAGTGGCCAGAGAATAGCGCAGGCCTGGTGTTGTGTCAGGGGCAGGGAGACCTGTCACTGTGCAGCTGGCAGTGGCAGAAGCCTGGGGACCCCAGAACGCTCTCCGGGGACTGAGGGCGCAGCCCAGCCCTCACTGTCACTGGCAGCGGAACTGGGTCAGGATGACCCGCACAGCGGTGGCGTCTTCCTTGGGTAACTTCACAAGCTGTTTGGTCTTAGATTTCTTTCCTGTCTTCTTTAGCAGTTGGAAAGGATTTTTTGAATTTGAGGAAACAGATTTAAGGTGAGGCCGGATTTATAAGGTGCAGATTAATACAGGAGAAAGGTAACGCATCCCTACCAAGGGAGGACCGCTGGGCTGCGTCTGGTGCCGGCCATGTCCTGCCTTTCTCTGGTTCTGCCGGAGTCCGAAGGCCAACTCATCACCAAGCTGTGACCGCCCTCAGAGCTGCCTGATTCCCAGCCCTGCGCGCGCCCACAGGAAAGCTCAGCTGGGCTGTGTGGAGCAACCCCCGCGCGCCTCCGCGGCCGCTCCTCTGGGCAGGTGGACCTGCCCCGGGCCCAGCTGGCGTTTCCCTGTGCAGTGGCTGTGAAACTTGCCCGACGGTTCCATGGCTGCTGTTCCCAGGGGAGAGGGCGTGGGAGCCAGCCTGGTGACAGAGACGGCTGAGGTCCTGCACTGCTGGCTCCTCCCTGGGTGGGTGGCACTAGGCGGGGCCACCACTCGGGCAGTCCCGCCCTCCTCGGGCTCCTGCCCGTGATACTGGCGAGTGGCTCTGCTCATACTCCTACATGCCAGTGGCCCTTGGCATGTCCCAGCGTGTGCCCCTTGGGCCTGGGCCCCAGGGCTCCTTGGGGCAGGCGGCCAAGCGTTCTCCCGAGAAGCACCGTTTAGGGTGATGTTCGGGCTTTGGGATCACGTCAGCAATGTCCCTGAGAGACGCAGGCGGGGAGCAGGAATGCTTTGAACACGCCTGCTGGGAGGGAGAGAGGGAGCCGGCCCGTGAGCAGCATGACCCCCTGGACCTGGTGGAAGCAGGTAACTGCCGTGGATGCCCCTTGTGCTCTATGCACCCCTTTCTGGTTTACCCCCACCCCTGGAAGCCATCGTCCCGACTCTGTCACCTGGGAGCTGCTGCGCTGGGTCACCAGGCTCTGCGCCTGGCTTCTGTGACTTAGCCGAGGTCTCCGAGTGTCACTGTGAGCCACAGCAGGTGCCAGCCCGGGCTGGTGTTGTCTTCTGTGCGTTCCAGCTCTGTGTTTAAGGGTAAAGTTGTTTCATTACGGCTGAGTGGGTCGTAGGAAGTTAATGGACACAAGAATGAGTCATTAGGAAGTAAAACATACTTTCTGTGCCAGCCGTGCTTATTTAAAAATTATCAATCACTGAATTGAAATAGGGAGTCATTGTTTCCAACTTAGGGCTGCCTTTGAAACTGCCAGACAGCACTGTGGCGGAGGACTGCTCCTTTGGGGGGCCGAGCACTGAGGGTCCCAGGTGCTGGGAGTTTCCCAGGGGCTTCAGGGCGTCACCTGCAGGCCAGAGAAAGGGTGGTTTAAGCAGCAAGGACACGGATGTGAGTAAAGAGTCAGAATACCTTCTCAGCACTTGCTCTAGGATGTCCTGTTTTCATGTCTCAGGATAACTTTTATTTTCAAAATTATTTGTAACCAGACATATCACGAAAGTGTTTTGCCTTTGAAGTTACTGTCCTGAAAATAGTGTTTTCACCTCCTGGACAGCTAAGCATGCTTTCCTGGAGGAGGGCGGATGGGTCCAGGGGACAGGGCGTGGGGCTCCGTTCGTAGGCCAGAAGGCTGCTGGTCTGTGCAGCTCCAGTGAGCAGACAACCGAGGGAAAGGTGCAAGGCCCATGGGGTCAGGTGTGCATTGGCCTCTGGGGGTGAAGCCAGCCCAGGCCCAACTGATCCTGTCCTGTGCTCGAAGGCTGCATTGCTCCTGGTGTGTTGCGGCAACTGTCCCCAGGCCCTCGGGTCTTAGGTGACGCAGCACATGCCCAGGTGAGGTGACAGCAAGACTGAAAGGTGTGTGACTTTGAAAGTGGAGCCACGTGGCTCTGAATTGAAGGTCACTTGTGACACTGAGCAGCGCCTCGGAGCCTGGTCAAGTCAAGAAAACAATTGTGTGGCACACACATCTCTCGTGTGAGCACACTCGTGTACACACTCCATGTATCTGCGCTTGTGTTTATAACTGATGGCACAGAGAGCGAGTGAGTGCTGGGCCTATGCCTGGTGTACATACCGTTTTAGGTACTTCGTGTGGGCTTGCAAGTTGAACTCTAAAGCAACCACGTGAGGTGAAGCATGTTCTCACTTTCGTTTGCTAACTGGCAGGAGGAAAGCTGGGAGATTCCAAAGCCACCTGCTGGGAGCGGCTCTAGCCCGTGCAGCATGGCCGCTGGGCTCTGCTCCAACCTGTGGCCCCTGCCTTGCGTCCTCTGAGGAGTCCTGGGCAGCAGCGCGGGCGTGCCCTGGACCCTTGTTGGAATCACACTTTCTGCGGCTACACCGAACCTGCTGAATCTGACGGTGGTGGGACAGCCCGAGTCCAGGTTCTGCCACGCCTGGGTGGTCCCAGCCCCGTGGAGACAGCATTGTCCTCTTGCTGTGGAGCTGCAAGGGACTTGCTCTGGGCGTGCCACGTCGTGACCGGTGGTTCCATTTGCTTCCTCTCTTTCCCGTCCCCCTTTCTCCAGTGAAGCGTGCCCTGCCCTGTGGGAAGTGGACGCAGTATTTCCAGGACAGCAGCCCCAAAGGAAGAGCGCTTCCCTGTCAGTGCTGCTTTTCCTTGTGCACCGGAACCACCGCACACTTTAGGTTTGCTCCTGGCTGGAGGCAGCGAGGGCGCAAGGAGGGCAGGCATCTGCGGTGCACCCCTGGTCTCAGTCTCGAGGCCAGCAGCCAGGGCCCAGTGACTCCATCCTTGCCTTGGGTTGCAGGGAGCAGGTGTTGCCTTAGGAGGTGTCACCTTGTTCCCACACAGGGCTCTGGGCTGAAGACTGGACGGCGCAGTATTCGAGTTGCTGCCGTCCTTGCTGGGTCACCTAGTGGGTGCTGGGCACTTTCAGACCTCGCCCGTTTAACCTTCAGAGCAGATGCTGTGGCAAATGTTAGTCCTGCTTGCACTCCAGATGCGGGGGCTCCTCTGCCAGGGACTAGATGTGCGGAGCGGCACACGCTCCAGTTTTGAGGTCCCTTTGCCCACCCAGGCTCTTGCCGATGGAGTCCTGGGCCCTTCTTGTCACCCTGCCTGTTATCTCAGTTCACCTGACCCAGGGCCGGCACCAGCTGAGACACAGTGCCCTGCTCTTCCTGCCCTTCCCAGGGGAGGACAGCCCAGCCTAAGTCGCCTGCTCCGGAAGCCTACACATGTGAAACTTGGCTGATCTTGGGTCACGTGCCTGCCATCCCTCTCGGTTTTCCTGTCTCTGGCTTGGGCTCAGACCCAGCAGGGCTGAACCGAGCAAACGATGTGGTGGTGGTGCTGACCGGGCGGCGAGGCAGGCAGAAGTCAGGGTACACAGCAATGTCTGCGGTTTGTAGCAGAGCCGGGCCCTGCAGCTGTCCCCAGGGCATGCCTGAGATGCCCCTGGTACTCACGGCATCTCACAGGTGCTCCTGTGCAGGTGCCACCCAGCCACAGGGCTAGTGACTAGTGTCCTCCAGGCTGCCCATGGGGAAGCGGCATTTGCGAGGCTGCCCAGGCTCACTGCAAGCTCTGTGCATGTGCAGGTCCTGAGACCAGGGCATCATCAGTAAGTGTCTCCTGCTCTGCTTGGCACACATGGGTGGGTCAGTACTGTGCAGCTCCGTCTGCAGATGTCCGTCCCTTCCTGTGACTTCAGCCACCCAGCGTGCCTCTGCTGCTGGGATGGGGTACCAGTGTTGCCCTGAGACTGGGCCTGGGCCCAGCTCACGGGTGAGCTCTGTATTGTAGATTCTGCCCCACTCTGAGCCTGTCCCCTGTTCCTGTGGATTCACCCAGCATGTCCTGCTTTCTAATGCGCTTAGGAGTCTGCTTTCTGAACAGGCCAAGAGGTCAGCATTTGTGTGTTTACTCAACAGATGGGGATTAAGATCTGGGCTGGGGTCACACAGCCCAGGGCCTCCGGGAGTGGCTCTGAGCCCTTGGGCAGGTTCTTTGGGTCCAAGGGGGGACAGTAGTAAAACTCTCCTCATGGGGTAACTGTAAAGGTGCGAGGTACACACAGCCCAAAGCCAGGGTCTGGTGAGGGCTCATGCGAGCACTCGGTCATCACCTCACCAAAGGTCCGGTGTAAGTGGCCTCGGCAGTTCATCACCCCATGTTCCGGTCCAGGGCGGTGACTCATGGCAGCGTCCAGCCAACCTGATTTCAGTGCAGAGTCCTGTGCCTGTCCTTGGACGGGCCCGTGGCCTCTGTTTTGATTGCTAGGGAGGGATCATGTTTGTGCTCTGGGTTGTTTTGTTTGCACTGTAGCTGCTCAGTGGTAGTCACTCTGATTACTGTCTGCCTCTTTGATAACATACTCTGGTCTGCTCCCGCCCGCCCCGGCGAGGACTGGTCAGGCAAGGAAAGCACCGCCCTGTGGTCTAGCCATGGCACCAAGAGCAGCAAAATGGGGCCACAGCTGGGCTGTGCCAGGCTGTGCTCCTGCCGGTACCTAGCTCCCAACCCGAAGCAGGGGCCAGGCCCACACGGCTGTGGGCCAGGAGTGCCACAGAGACTGCAGTTTGAATGGCCAGGTCCTGACCCCACCGCTGTCCCAGGGCCCAGCACCTCTATCCAGCAGCGGTGGCTGGAGGCTGCGTGGCACAGGGAGGAGTAGCCGCGTCCCGCTTGGGGAACCACAGCTGCCTTCCCGAGTCTGCAGCAGTCCTAGAGATGTCCGCTCTTCCCTTTCTGTTGTTTTTTGTGTTTTCAGCTGTATTTCTTATCGGAAATGGGCCGCTGCTGGGGTGGCCTAAGCACTGCTGAGCCAGGCTGAGGCCATGAAGTGAGCTGTGACACCGCTGACGCCGCGCGTGTTGTCGCAGGGACGTGGCCAGAGCATGGCGTGGTGAGGCGGGCTGGCTTGCATGGCAGGTGAGGGGCTGTCTTGCAGCTGTCCAGTCGCCTGTTTTGCGTGGGCACTCGGAGGCTCTCAGAGGGTTGGCTGGGCTGTGCAGCCATCACTGTCTTGCAGCTGTAGGCTCTTGCCCTTCACACCTGTGTGCGGCGAGCCGGTTCTCTCCCTCCGTCCTAGGCAACCGAGAGTCCACTTCCTGGTCACGAAGTGGGCCCTTCCGTGTCTGGCTTGTGCTGCAGCTGAGTGCTGCGCTCCTTGTGACTGGATGGCACTCTGCCCTGTGGCCAGACCACGTTCTGTCGTTCACTCACCGCTCGAAAGACAGTGGCTCCCGCTTCCATTGCTCTCAGATTGATCCCCGGACTTCCGAAGGTCTCTGTGACTGTGGGCGTGTGGTCTGACTTCCCGGAGCCTTAGTTTCCCTGTTGTGAAATAGGGGGTGAACGTGTTTACACACTCAGAGCCGTGTCTGCCCAGTAGAGAAGAGGGCGCGGGAGGCTGAGTCCCAGCGGCACTGGGAGGGCAGCCCCCTTCCAAGGCCCTGGGCCGTCGGCCTGGCCGGTTCCAAAGAGGTGGGCAGGGCGGCTGAGGTGTGGACTAGGGGGCAGTGAACAGGTGTTTTCTTCCCACTGGTCATGGAGGAACAGGCTCACTCCCAGGCGGGGAAGGGGGAAAGGCGTCTGAGGCAAGGAAATGCCCATGGTGAAGTAGGTGGGGAGCAGGTGCAGGGGTGCTGAGGAGGCCGGAAGGGCAGGCCGGGCTGGCGGAGGACAGTCCCTGGTCTCTGGTCCCTGGGTCTTTGCGTGCCTGTGTGTGGAGGCCGCCTTGTGGGGGAAGTGGCAGAGCAGGGGAAACTCTGCAGAAGGACGGGTTCAACCCAAGCACAAACAAGGGGACGCCTGTTCTCTCCTGCCCGCAAAGTTGGGGTGGATGGTGACTCACTGGGACTTTACGGGAGCTTCATAGTCGTGGCTCCCAGGTTGTGAATCTCCACCGATGCCTGGTGAGCAGGGCAGACAGGGAGAATTGAGGAATCTCACTCCCTGGGGCATAAGGGCCAGACGGAAGGCAGCCTTTTCATCCTGACGTCCTTACAGTGCCCACTTTCCGTCACTGAGGAAGAGCATTGATCTGTGGACTGTGGTCTCACAGAGGGAGCCCACCTGTGGGCATGGCTGGTCATTTCTCTGACACCTGATTACCAGCATTACCTCTTCTGTCAGGCACATTGCAATTCGAGGACTATGGGCCCCTTGTGAAAGTTCATTCAATATGCTTGTGGTTTTTATAAGAAAAATTATAGAAAATTAATTTGACTTCACAGTACTAACATTGGGTACATATGAAAGGAAGAAAAAGTATTGGTAGGGAAGGGAAGAGAATGGATCTGGGGTTCTAAAGAAAAGTTGAAAAATCTGGTTTTAATTAAAGAAATGACCAGAAATGAGGCTGAATAGAAACAGCAAAGTACGAAGACAGTGGGCAGGTGTATCCTCTGTGTCTCCGTGGCTATTAGCTGCTTGGTCTTGGAGTTATAAGGAAACGGTGTCTTCTGAAGGGCCAGTGGTGTTAATTCCTTTTTGTTTCTGTCTGTCTGTCTCTTTCCTGGTGCACGTTTGCATAGGTAATGATTACCGTTGTGGGGAGTTGGTCCACATACACAACACGTCTTACTTCCTTTTCCTCTCCTTCCCTGCCCCTCTCCCATCTCTGGATGTCTTACCCTTTGGCAAAAGATCTGTCTCCCAACCAGTGTAAGTGAATTAAATCAGACATATGAGCTTCAGTATTACATAGCTTCTCTTTATGAGAAATCCAAAGTATAAATAAATTAGAGTAAAATAAGAGGTAGACAACGGGACATTTTATTTTTATACACACACATACACATAGGTATAAAGTATTTATTCACTCCAACCACACAGAAAGATGTGTAAAGTTGACCTTCATGGGAGAGAGGTTACCGGAATTAGGCTAAGAAGTGTTGAGAGCTGTTTGTTCCTTTCCCTAAGATGAATGAGGAGTGAGGTCTTCTGATTTCTAAAAGACAGTGGACGGCAGCCTCTCGGCCTTTGGCAGGACATGTGACGAGGCACTCTGCTGGCCTGGCCAGGACCTGTGTGAGTGGACCTCAGCTCGCTGCCTGCTCTGGATCTGCTGCCACCCCTCCTGCTCCACATCCATGTCTCCCACTGTGTCCGCCCCCACCCCATTTTCTTCCCATGTGGGGTCCTCCCTGAGCTTCCTACCAGCCTGATCTCGGCATCAGGCTGGGCTGGTTTCTGTGCGGGACCTAGCTATTTGGGGGCTTTGGGCTGGTATCTCTTGCCCAGAGCAAGAGCTGGACAGTGGGAGCCCACATTTCTTGCCACAGTCATTCTGCTGAGTTTGGGTTAAGCTGCCCCTCGGAGCTGTGACCCCACCCCGCTGGCCAGTGGAGGCCGCTTGCCCAAGTTGTTTTGTTTCTTGCAGGGCTGAGATTGCACCCAGGGTCTCACATCCGCTAGGCAAGTGCTCTACTGCTGGGCTACACCTCGGCCCTTTCTATTTTTATTTCAAGACATGGTCCCCTTCAGTGCCGAGGCTGCCTGCAGCTCGTGTGTCCCACCTTGGCCTCCCGAGTGGCTGGGGTCGCAGGTGTGCAGCGCCACGTGACTGCACACTCCAGCTTGCCTTCCTGAGAATAGGCTCTCATCTTTCACCTAATCTTGAA
>RJWT010007502.1:0-27542 GCA_004365215.1 Cuniculus paca | reverse complement strand
CCCGAGCTCCTCCGATGATAACAGCCAAAGTCATACTGGGGAGCCAGTCTGACAAGCTCCTCCAGGAGAACCAATGGCTCCAAACAACAGCACTTAGGAGAACGCACAACGCCTCTGCTCTTCCTCTCCACGTCTCTCTTTATGCTGGCAACCTTCCTCAGGTGGATTGTCTAAATGCAGCACCATGCCAATTTAATTCAGCTGGTGCCAAGTTGACCACCAGTTCTTAATCCATAACAAGGACCAAGAATCCTTTTCACTGTGTGATCCTTCTGTAAGCCCCCTGAGGGGCATCTGCCCCACTGTGCACCTTCCCCAGAAAGGGCGAAGTCTCATCCCAGCACAGGGTAAAGTTTCCTTGTGGACAAAGCCTCCACCTTTTACCTGTTATGGTTCCTTCGATTCCATCATCCAATCTCGGTAACATTTCAGGAGCAGCAGGATGGTATTTAACAATCTATGGACTATATTTCTCTCTTTTGGCGTAATACAGTCCCTATGAACTCCATCTTAATGAGCCTGAGGGGGCCATCTCTGCTTAAAGAGAAACTGGGATTTGAAAGAAAAAACACTGTGGGCCATGCATGGTGGCGCACGCCTGTAATCCCAGCACGCAGGAGGCTGAGGCAGGAGAATCATTGTAAGTTCAAGACCAGCCTGGGCTACAAAGTAAGCTCAGAAAGAAGGAAGGGAAAGGAAAAGAAAAAAGACATAAATGTGTATATATGTATACACTTAGGATAATTGTACCACTAAGTGTATTAGTTCTTGGAACAAAACAGTTAACATTCATAGGATTAGATCAATTATGTATGCCTGTATCTGGTAATCTGAGTAACTCCTTTGAAGAAAGCAATACAAATTAACCACCTTTGTTATCTTCTTACATCTTGTTTGGAAAGCCTATATTCTTATTGTTTTGAACTCTCTGTTACTATTATTTATTTGCCTTTTTTTTTCTTGTTTTTCTTGTGTTTGGTTTTGTGATTCTGCCTAACACAGAAAAGACAGATGAATGGGTATAGGCTGATAGAGGCCTAAAACTACTCCTAAAGAACTGATTTTATTAAAGGTGATGGTATGAACAGCTACTGTAAAGAAGATGAGACATTATGGTAGCCATTGCTGATTTATCATCATTATGTTTTGAAATACAATAATGCTTCTATTTCTTGATTCGATCAGTTTTAGTCGGTTCTCTATTACTAGATTGCGGTATATGGGAAGGTACGGACAGCTATCTTGAAGAGAGCGAGAGACATTATGGTAGCCATGGGTGATTCCTTACTGTCTGGTTTGAAGGCCTGTGGTGTTTTCATTCTTTTGTTTTGATTGGTGTTATACTGTTCGGTTTTGTTTGAGTTTGCTGCGTGTGAAGGTATGAATAACTATTTTGAAGAGAACAAGAGACACGATGGTAGCCATTGATTCCCTGTTGTCTTGTTTTGAAGTCCTGTGTTGCTTGCATTATTCTGTTCTGATCTGCTTTGTTTCGTTCTACTCTGTTTTGTTTTGTTCTGTTTTATTCTCTTTAAAATAAAAAATAAAAAACATTAAAAAAGCAAAGTGAGCTCAAGGCCAGCCTGAACTGCATAGTGAGACCCTGTTTCAAAAAAGAACAACAAAAAAAAAGGCAAAGAAAAAGAAAAAGTATCATAGTGCTTGGCGTCTGACTTGCGAAACAGGGTTATGCTGCAAGCCAACAGCCTGCTACAGCAGGCCATCCTCTTGAGAGTGTGGCTGGACCCCTGCATCTCTCCTTGGGTGTGACTGGGAAGTTCTGTGACTGGGATGGATGTCAGGGCAGAAGAGCAACAGCCTCAGTCCTCTCCATCCTGCCCGGGGGATGGTGGGAAGCTAAGTAGGAAGAAGGCAAACGACAGAACCCACAGGGCTGTGTCTGTCCTGCTCCCCCTGCCCGGGAGAGCGACCCTGGTCCCTTGTGTGCCTCGGAACTCTACAGAAGATCACCCAGGCTGTCTTGAACCACCACCTCGCCTGCCACAGCAGGGCTCCAGAGTGGGGCAGAGCAGCCTCGGTTCCCACCCAGCCTGGCTGCCGAGCTGTAAGCCACCGGGCCTGCCGGGTGCACAGCCGCACAGCAAGGAGACCCCACAGGAGAGAGGGGCCCAGGGTCACGATCCATACAAACTCCACTGCAAGTGGAATCAGTTTTGGGGTGGTAAGGGGGACAGAGTGAGAAAGGGAAAGGAAGGCCCTTCCAGGAAATCAGCAGACACCACACCCAGGATCCCAATCCCTTCCTCCTGCCAGATGTCACACAGCTGTCCTTGTCTGTCCATGCACCCTGATCCCAACTGAGCGGGGAAAGCTGGGGAAGGTAATCTGAAACCTGAGCACTTTGAGGGAAGAAAAATTAAGATTGCGTAACAAGACAGGCTAAGCCCTCTGGTCCCATGACATTTAAATCAAAGTGAACATTTCATTGTTTTTCTCACTAATCATCATGCAGGGACTGGGAGAGAGGCCAGCTTATAAATTCATAAATAAAAGACCCCCCATGCCACCACACAAATGAATTATAGTATGAAGTAAATTTTCAATCCTTTTGCACACACAAAAACAAAAGAGCCACCCCTGCCTCGCTGAAATGCCAGCAGCCTTTCCAGCAACAGAGGACAAGTCCTGGCCTTCTGGATCCCAAACTGCCTCCTCCTGGAGGGCTGGGACACCATGGTGGCGGGAAAAGACAGGGTCACTCTGCAGCCCAAGTCTCACACCAGGCCTATTGGGTTCACACACCCAATCCTCACCCTCCATTCTGATCTCTGCTTTCTCATTATCTTTCCCAGCCCTAGAAGGGCTGGGTATTCCAGATCCCTCCTCCTCCTGACCCTTTGTACCAAGGGAGGTGGGAACGTGGCGTGCCACTGTGCGCACGGGCCCTGATCCTACACAGGGTGAGCTTGGGAGGAGGGGCGGGGTAGAGCTGAGATATACGGAGTGAAATGCAGCCACCTGCTGGCGCCCACGGAAGAGACAAGTTCCATTCCCCTGGGGAGCAGCTGCACAAGGGCGCACTGCACCTGAGTGAGTCACCTTTGTCTTCGTCTGATCATTTTCGATGCAGGCTGGAGCGAGATACACATCCCATTTTTTGGTTGCTTTGTAATTTTATTTGACAATCAGTGGTTAGTTCTCATCCACACTGGCTGTCTGAACTTTTTAACGCTGTAACAGGGACATAAACTAGCAAATAGAGAACTTGTTTAGTGACTCTTCTCATTATGTTTCCCGGACCTCACACAGACAGGATATGGGAAATGCCTATTCCTTTGCTGGACCTCATGTCAGTGTGCATGTGTGGAGTCCCCATCTCCTTAGTGGCAAATTCCAATCTCTTTGAAGCCCACTCCACGGCTGCGCTTGCAAATAGTTATGGTTATTTCCAGGCAGTGCCTCGTGGGTGACAGGACAGCTCTTCTTGTTCTCTCCATCTGTCCTTGGGCGAGTGTTCCGTGGGGCCCAGTTTGGAAAGGCATCGCCCCACTGTATGGATGAGCAAAGCCCAGCCGGCAATCTGAGGCCACAAGATGCAGGTAGAGTAGGCAAGGTGGGTCTACTGCTTCCCAGCCATGAGCTGTGTCCCCTTCTCAGTGCACAGACGAGGGATCTCCTGTGAACAGGTCTGTATAGGCATTCCAGCATCCAGAGAGGTAGAGAGAAGGGAGGGAGGAGGGCCATGTATCTCCTCTGGGGACTGGGCTCCAGGCAGTAGAACTGCTCCTGAAGGTACTTATGGCCTGACATGTACACAGGGACTCCATTTCCTGAGTGCTCATAGTATAAACACCACTTTCTGAAATGCAACAAGGACAGACTGGCTGCTGAGGACACCTTGAACAATGGCCGTTTTGATTCTCGAAGTCCTTCACTGCCCACTGGGACTACCCAGCTGGCCCATCTTGGTCCCTGTTCAGAATTCTCAGTCTTACAACTTCCCTGGCTCCTTGGCCTCCAAGCTCTGGGTTCTGGCAGCCTGGTGGGCAGGACTCATGGAGTCACAGGCTGCTCCCTAGAACCCCCCAGGTGCTCCGTGTGTCCTGACCTCATGCCCCCAGAATCCTGCTCCCTGGGCTTATGGATTAGGGTGGCCAGCCTGTGAGCTGAGTCTGTCCTACTCCTGTCCTGTGTCCTGCTGGACAAGTCAGTTCCTAGACCCCCAGCCCCAGCAAACATAGCTCCCTCCAGAAGCTGGCCCGTCACACCAGCTTGTCTTGTCTTGGATAACTGCTGCTGCTGGCCAAGACTCCACACAGAACCAGGACCACAGTCCCAGGCCAACCGCCCTCCCAGAGCACCTTTCTCAGTGGCTGCACCACCCGTGGCCCCATCTCTTCATCACATCACTAATGAAAACATCTCTGAGGTGGATGAGAGAGCAAACTATGAAACCATGAAGAAACCACTGAAGAAAAAAGACTACTCTCAGGATGAGAGCAATGACTCTGCAGGCAGAAACAAGATCACAGTGAGATCAACTTTATAAAAACTGGAATTCTGTACATCAAAAATATCCTCCAACACTGGTAACGGGCAGGACTCGAGAAGAAAGTTTTTGCAACACCAAGGGTGAGGATTTTCCACACCGTTTCCATGCACTCTCTTTCAAGGTCCTTGCAGCTTTTCTGTTAGGAGTTGTTGGCTACCGGTTTGTTCATATATTAAACAGAAAAAGATTACTTATTTTGAACCCTTTGGATTTTGAGCCTATCAGTTTATTACCTATTGAAGAAAAAACTTACATGACATTTTAAATTGAAATCAAATGTTTTAATTGATTCTATGCAGTTAATGCCCCAGCCCTCAGCGCAGAGACTGGGGAAAGACAGAATTATAAAGCTGACAGCTCTCAGCAGCTGACTGCTGGGCAGGCTTGGAAGGCTTAAACGTTTATAGATGGCGATGCTGCCTTTTGCTGAGAATCGAGAATGGCTGAGTCGAGTCCTAGGCCCATGCAAGAATCCTTACTACATGCTTCCACCTGCTGGAGCCTCCAGGACCCTCCCGTCTGCCTTCTCCTTCCCCAGTCCAGGCCTTCACTTACCCTTTCTCCCAAGCCCGCCCACTCTTGCCAAGCTGTTGTGCGTGTTTTGCGCACCCTGAGGGTTGATCCGGGCCACTGTTAAAGCTACAGAGAGGCCCCAGCTGTCCTGCAGTCCGTGGGTGAAATCCTGGCCAGTGGCTACTCCTGCCCAGGTTTCGGAGATGAAGACCCTTCCTGAACAGAGCCACAGCGCCACCGTGCGGTGGAAGACTGCGCAGCCAGGCACAGCTGCTCACCGGGCCAAAAAAAGCGCCTTACTTAGCCCACCATGGGGGCACTGGGTACTCCCCAGACCGAGGAAAGACCCTATTTCCTGGACTGTGGAACGACTGTCAGGCTAAGGTCCCAGCCACACCTCTGCCCCCCGCCCTCATATCAAACAGCTGAGAAGGCCTGGACTAAGATGCGAACAAAACCGGTCACTCTTACCTCCTCTGTCCCATAGAGTCTAAATTTGGGCAATCACACAACCTTATTGAGCCTCAGTGTGCATCTCCAAAATGGAAGCAATAAGAATGGTCAAGGAGAGCCGGACGTGGTGGTGCACACCTGTAATCCCAGCACCAGGGAGGCTGAGGCAGGAGGATCATTGCAAGTTTGAGACCAGTCTGAGCTACAAAGTGAGCTCAAGGCCAGCCTGAACTGCATAGTGAGATCCTGTCTCAAAAAGACCAAAAAAAAAAAAAAAACCGGACAAGGACTCCATTAGGCAACCAAGGACACAGAGCTGCGGCCGGCTCATTGCAGGTGTTTAAGAAACTACAACTTCTCCTTCCATCCAGGCCTGGTGCCTGGGAAAGTCAGACTGCTCAAAGCCGGATTGCTCAGGGCCAGTCACAAGCCAAAGCGGAGACACTCATACCTCGGCCATCAGCCACCATCTGCCTGTCAGAACGCTTCAGTTGAGAGCAACAAGCCAAGCTGAGTTGCCAGGGACAGAGGGACTTCCTGGAATGTGACACCTTCCATGCTAAAATTGGACAAGCTCATGACCCAGGCCTCACCTTTCCCCCTGGAGTAGCTCTGGGCCTCCTAAGGTACTCAACAGCATCTCAGGGGCAGGAGCTCTGCATGGCGCATGCTCCCCAGGTGATGCTCACCAACGCTGGCCTTTGAGAGATCCCACTCCAACACTCTCTGGCCACAGCTTCTCCCAGGCATCTAGTGTGAAAGTTCCTCCAGTGAACCAACCGAGGCAAGGCACTCGCTCCGTGAAGAGACTCAGGGAAGACTCCAGAGAATTTCTAAACCCCAGGCTCCAGACTTGATCTGCAAAGTGGACCAGCAGCAACCAGGCGGGCACTGTTTCCTCACTCAGCTCCAGAGTCTGTGCCCATGTGCTGCTTCTGTGTGACCCTTCTTCACGCATTAAATACGTGCTGTGCACCTGTAGCCTGGCACCATGGGCGACTACAGCCCAGTGATGGGCAATGAACCATGAACACTGAGATAAACATGATAATTTGAGATAGTCATCAAGATAATAAGCAAGTGCCATACAAGGTGATAGGACGGGGGGGCACTGCTCAGCAGCATCTGTGAGGGCGCAGCCAAGCACACTCACAGCTGAGTGAGAAGCCTCTGAAGACTTGGGGGCAGCTGTTCCAAGAACAGGAGTGGCCCCTGCCAGGCTCCAAGGCAGAAACAAGGAAAAGGAAGAGAAAGATGAGACTGAATGCAGCACAGAGAGCCAGGGCAGGGAGACCAGAGCTGAGCCTGAAGAGGTAACAAGGGCCAGCTCAGACCCCTGGGCCTGCAGGGCCACTGCAGGCCTTCATGTCTCAGTCCACATGCACGGCTCCTCAGGCTTTCTGTGTGGAGAAGGGGCTGGAGAGGAGCGGGAAGTGGAGGTAGGGAGTCATGTGAGATGGCAGGGGCCCAGCAGGACCCCCAGAAACTGCAAACAGGGAGAAGCGCCAGGCTGCAGATGGACTCCACCTAGCCGGAGCGGAAGGGCACAGTGAAAACAAAATCCTCAATAAAAACAAAAGCTTGAAGCTTTTCAGTTTCAACCCAGGAGCATGGATGAAAGGGTTGCTTTTCGGGGTGAGAAGGATAAGAGGAGGAGCAGATTTGAGAAAAGAAGAAAGCAGGGCTTGAATTCGGGCTGCCTGTGTCCTCATGGAGATAGCAAGTGTGTCACTGCAGAGTCCAGGCTCTGTACAAAGGCACAGGGAAGGACACGTTGGCTTATCCCCAGGCCTGTTTAACCAACTGAAAGATACAGTACCGTTAGTTTCACTAGAAAGGGTGCAGCCTTCTCCTTCTATGCGGAATTCTCGTTAAGAAATTTGAGGGTTGGGGGTACAGCTTGGTGGTAGAGAATTTGCCTAGTATGCACAAATCCCTGAGTTCACACCACACACATAAAAAGCGATCGACAAAGAAAACACCACATCGTACAACTGCATCAGTCAAGGCCTCTTGATTACAAATAAGACACCCAAGTCCAACTGAGCACAGGAAAGGGTAGCGCTTCAGGCTCACACGATCAAGCTGCATCACCCTCAGATCACTCCGTGTCTGTCTCTTCTCTCTAAATGTTGCCTTCCTTCTCTCAGTCCTCTCTCTGTGGAGTTTTGACTGCAATCAGCAGGGATGGCTTATTGTTAGGAGAAAAGGAAGGGAGTCCCATCCCCTAGGTCATTAAGTCCGAGGTATTTGTGGCAAGGACTTGTGGGGTGACACCTGGAACCCCAGTAAGGAAGGAAAACTCCTCACTCCACCAGGCCTTCCCAGAGCTGGCTACACCCGCTGTCCGCCCACATGCCTGGCAGTCATTCAACCAGCAGGAAAATAAAAACAATTAAAGAGAATTCAGTTTTACAGTTTAAGCTTAAGAAACTATAAAAAGAAGAGAAAAAATAAAACCAAGCATAAAAGAAAGAAGAACAATAGCCACGGAACATGTTTCTGTCCACCACAGACCACATACACAAGGGCGACCTCATAAAACTATGACAGCTATGAAATGGCACTGAGGGATAAGCAAGCCCACTGCACTGCAAATATTCACTCCATTCTGTTTCTCTGGAGAGCACTGACTAGTAAGTCGGGAAAATTATTCACAAAACATATAGCTGACAAAGGAACTAAAATATACCCAAAAACTCTTGCAAATCATCAACAAAAAAGACAAACAATTCCATTTAAAAAGTTCAAAAATTTTGAACACACACTTCGCTAAAGAATCTACATAAATGTCTAATAAGCACATTAAAATGACTTCACATTATTAATGCTGCTCACAGTACATCACCCATAACTCCAACAAAGCTGTGAAACTAAAAAATAATTGGCTACTTTTGAAAATCACTAGAGCATCAACTCATTATTATAGAATGTTGGTAGAAAAAAGAATCAAGTAATTATCCAATCCTTTGTATATGAATTGTGCCTTAGGAAAACTAAATAATTGGTGAGAGAAAAGTGTTTTTTTCTGAACCATAGTTATAAAAGGAGAAGGAATAATAGAATTAGAAAACTATCATTGTGTAATCCTCAATAAAAACAATAGATCTAGCTGGGTATAGTGGTGCATGCCTGTGATCCCCACACTCAGGAGGCTGAGACAGGAGGATTGCCATGAATTCAAGGCCAATCTGAACTACATAGCAAGATCCTGTCTCAACCACCCCCAAATAATAATAATAATATTTTTGAAAATAATAATAGATCCAGACACAGATCATAAATGGCTACTAAAACCATTTGTTAGTGGTTTATGAGGAAATCACTAATGGTCAGATTAGGCTGACTACATCCAGAATTACCAACCAAAATTAACATCACTAGATGAGGGGCAATGAGACATTATGTAGTTTCTGTGTGGTATAATCATGTACAGTAGTGCCTGAAATATATATTCTGCAAATAAATAAATCTGAATAGTGTGTAGCTCTAACTGCCACAGGAGACTGATAGACATGTTAAAAGATGACTTAAGGGTGCAATTAGCCAAATTCTGGGGAAATTCTATAGGCAAACCCAAAAAATATCTCATAAGAGAGGAGAGAAGGAATTAGTATAGATTCATGGACTGGTCAAATGTAAAGGGTGGACTTTGTTTGGATCTCGATTGAAACATCTTTTAGAGACAAGTGTGAAGAACTATTGTTGCTCAGTTAAGTGAAATAATGATACTGTGATTATGCTTTTTTATTTAAAGTGGTTACCAGTTGCATACATCTATTGCAGTATCTGCAAGACAATTTTCTTTTCTTTTGGGGGAGGGGAAGTTATGAGACAGGATCTCACTAGGCAGCTCAGGCTGTCCTTGAACCTGTTATGTAGCCCAGGTGATCCTCCTGCCTCAGCCTCCCTAGTGCTGGAGTTACAGGTGTATGCCACCAGGGCCGACATGCAGGATAACTTAAACTCTATCTGGGATTTCCCTGAAAATACTCCAGGGCGGGGAGAGGAATGCAGTGGGAAGAAGATAGATAATTATTGGGAATGAATGCACCGGGGTTAACTGCTGTTTCTCTGCTTGTGTATATGTTTGACATTTTCCATAACAGAGAACTGGGCTTTGGTTTTGTTTTGTTGAATTTTAAACCACTCGTTCCCTCTGGCTGTGCTGTGACCTCCTGAGAGTTCCCCGGGAATATTCCCTCCCTTTATCCGAACAGAGGCCTCGCACTGCTGGAGTAGAGGCTGCAAACGATGGGAAGGAGTCCAGTGACTCAGTGGCAGCCTTCCCCATGACTGCTGTATCCGAGGTTAAAGGACAGCGGCAGGCACCCTACAGCTAAAGCCCACACAGATGTCCAAAAGGGGACGCGAAGCTGCTGTGGAGGAACAAGGGCCCTAGATGAGCGGTCTTCTGACTTTTTATTAAAACTGGAAAACTATTTTTTATTCTTCTGCTTTTTTCTTTCTTTTTATCCTTGAATAAAACGGATTTTGAAAAAAAAGAAAAGGAAAAAATAGAAACACACACACACAAAGCTGGAAATCTAGGTGTTTCTATGAAATCTCCCAGGACGTAGACAAATGATTTTTTTAATGTAAACACCTGTGAGTGCTGAAAAGCCAAACAAAACCCGTCAGCAGGCTAGATTTGCTCCCTGACTGCCGTCTTGTGATCCCTGACACCACACCAAGGGAAGCGTGGTACAGGGTATGTTTATAAGTGGCTGCCGTTCCCAGCAGCTGGGTCACACTGCCGGAACAACTAAGCTCACCCGCATCTGAACCCCCAGATCTTTTACACACAAACAGCTGCTGAGCCTGGCACCGCCACACTCTGCACTTTGAACAGAACCATCTCTTAAACCGTGTCTTGTCACTTGTCATTTGTCTGCAGACTGGCTCTGCTCTTCCTCCAAATTCTACTGAATCTGCCCTCCTTTCCTGCTTTGTGTCACCCAAGGTTTTGAGGAGCTTGTCTTTATCTAAGCTGTCCCCAGAGCTGATGTCACCCTGGAACACTGCAGCTTCTGTCCTGCTAAGGGTTGGTGTGGTCCAGCTTCCCAGTTTGTTTACCTCGTATGTAGCCGTCTTCCTCCTGGGAGCCACCATGCATTATACACAGCCCTAAGCCACTAGACTGGCAGTAATACTAATATTTTATGATTTAGAAAGCATTTTCCCATAATTTTCTGAGTTGATTTTTATTATCCACCACTACCCTTAAAAAAATTCCTATCAACATCTCTAAGATGCTGGGCTACAAATCTGCTTACATAGCAGTGTATTTGTTGGCGGTTTCCTAGTTTGGGTTTCTACACCACTAGTTTAGCTTCCTTCCTTCTTGTCCCACCATTTTATCAGAAAAAAATGATCTCCCAAGCCACCCCCGTTCCAGCCATAACCAATAGAGACAGAAATGATATGTAAAAAGAATGTTCGAATCACCAGAGTTGCCAGAAAAGAGAATGGGTTGCCTAGGAAGGAAATTAAATTCTGAGGCTAGAAGTTTTCAAATAAGAGCTGGGGTTTTGTATGAGTTGATTTTCTTTGGCCAGGAAGTTGGAGAGGGTGCTCTTTGACTCATTTATGCTTTTCTATGTAGGGAATCTGTTCTGTGCTCAGCTCTCAGAAGACAACCAGCCCTTAGTGGTCAGGGAGTAAACTCTGGAGGTCAGAAACTTTTGCTGGAAAGGTCTGATCACTTTCATGCTTTGCACATTTTAAAATTAATTCCACCTTGAGGTCTCCAGCAACTTTTCTTTTGAAAATGCCAGCATTTTGTGCTTTGTTAAAAATGCAAATAATTCATGCAATGGAATATTATTCAGTTATAAAAAGAAATGAATGGGGTGGGAAGGTGCACACCTGTACTCCCAGCTACTTGAGGAGCTAAGGCAAGAGGATTCCTTGATCCCAGAACTTGGAAAATGTAGAATCCTAGCCACTAGACCACCAGGAAAATGATTCCAGGACTTTGAGACCATCCTAGGCAACACAGTGAGACACCATCTCAAAAACATAAAGATAAATACAATAAAATGAGGAAGTACTACAGGGATGAATCTTGAAAAGTGTTATTGTAAGTAGGAAAAAAAAAGTCACAAAAGGCCACATGCTGTAAGATTCCACTCCTAGAAACAGAAAGCAGATTAGTGGTTACTTAAGGCTGGAGATGGGAAGATCATGTGACCAGAGCGATGACAGCTAAAAGATAAGGGGTTTCTTTCTGAGGTGATATAAATATTCAAAGATTCATGGCTGCTAGCTGGGTGTGGTGGTGCATTCCTGTAATCCCAGCACTCAGGAGGCTGAGGCAGAGGATCCTTGCGAGTTTGAGACCAGCGTGGGCTATAAAGTGAGCCCAAGGCCAGCCTGAAGTGCATAGAGAGACCCTGTCTCAAAAAGACAGAAAAAAAAAATTGATGGCTGCACATACGTATCTGTGACTATATTAAAATCTACTGAGTTGTACATTTTATGTAAGTGAATTATATGGCATGTAACTTATATATCAACAAGGGCTTTTTGGTTTTCGTTTTGTTATTTTTGAGACAGGGTCTTGCTTTGTGTTCCAGGCTGGCCTCGAACTCACGGTTATCTTTCAGTTTCCCAAGTGCGTCCCAGATTACAGGCGTCTACCACCACCCTCGGCATCAGTAAGTTTTTTTACTTAAGAAAAAATTAAGAAAACTTTTTCTAATGAGTAGAGAGATTTGTTTCCAGGCCTGGACTGGATGTCTACAAGGGGAGCTCACCGCTCTGCGGCTGATGCAGGCGAGGTGGCGGCCTTCTCTCCGGGATCCAGGCTGGGCTGGGGTACGTGACAGCCACCCACGGCGGCACGGGTGGCTGAGCGGACCAAGAGCGCCACACTTCAGCCGCCCTCTGTGAGCCCTCTAGGTCTCGCCTTCGCCACTCCTACTTCCATCCCACCTACTTGGGATGCGGACCGACACGCAGCTGGAAACGGCCCTTCGAGAGTGCGTCCAGAGGCCTTCCGCGCTCCAACTCAACCTGCCCCCGCCTTGCCCGCACCCCTGGGTGACCGAGCAGCCCCCGCGGAGCCGGGGATGGCCTTGAGCTGGCCGCAAACCCAGCGGCCGCGGGGCGACTCCTGAGCCTAGAAACCCTGTGCATTCCAGAGTGACGCTTTCTCCAAACCGCACACCGCCCTGGGAGGAGGCTGACCGGGTCTGCTGCCCCGGGGAGGGGTCGGCACCGTGGAGCCGCCGCCCGAGTCCCCCCTCGCCCGTCCGGGCTGGAGGCGAGGGCAGCGGTGGGACCCGATCTCATGCCGGGCGCGGATAGAGGCGCCCTGGCTCGAGATCCCCACGCCCCGCCAGGGCCCCCGCCCCAGGGCAGCGCCTGAGACCTCCGCCCCGCGTCGCCCGTACGGGACTAAGTTACAGGCGCGCCTAAGAGCAGTAGGAGGAGGCAGAAGGTGGACGGCTAGGTCTGAGATCGTGGGGCAAATTAGTTAAGAGACGGGAAGTGAAACTAAAAGACTGGTTAGCCAGGCTCCCTTCGAACAAGGCGATAACATGGGGCGCGCGGACGCCCAAAAGATTAGTGCTCCAGGTGAGGCTCGAACTCACAACCTCGGCATCGCTCATGACGTACTGCTGTATAAGTACCGCGCGCTAACCGATTGCGCCACTGGAGCTCCGCTGAGCCGGCCGCGCGGTGGCCCTATCAGGGCTCGCTAGGCCCGCCACGGAGCATGCGCAGCAGCCCCGGCTCGGACCCGCGCCTTCTCCCACTCGGGCCGCGCTCTCGGGTGCGTTGCGCCACGCGTGTCCCAGGGAGTCTGGGGGCGCTGCGAGGGTCCGGCTCGCGCGTGGAGGGCTGGGTTAGCACTCGGCCTTCGGGGCCTCGGAAGTGCGCGGGCCGCGCCACGGGAGGGCAGCCTGGCCCGCGGGAACCGCCGCGCGTCCTCGGGGAGGCGCCCGAGGGGCAGGCGCGGCGCGGAGGGGCCTCGCGGCCGTCGTCACACGCGACAAGGGCGGGACCGGGCGCTGGGCTGCGGGACGCAGGTGCCCGCCTTCCCGCGCGGCCTGGGCTCCGAAAGCGGCCTCTGCCCACGACGGCGACCGCCGCTCCCGCCCGGCGGGAGCAGGCGAGTCCCGAGTGGACTCGGGCGCCCCCTTTCGAGGGGCGGAGATGACCTGGGCTCCCGAGAGGTGGCAGGCTGGACCCTGTGATGTGTAGGACCGCGAAATACTTTGTTTTCTTTCATTTGAAAACGCACTTTCAATCTTTAAAATCAAATGATCTCCTAAAAATATCCGAATATCTGTTTTTTAAATCAGAAAATGTAAACGCTGTGTCCAGGGCCGGATTATGACTGTTCGGGCCATAAGTACTTTTTCATGAGGCCCCTTTCCTCGGTTTAAAAAATAAAAACTTTTTCAAAAATTATACTTTACTTTGCGATGGTATAAAAAATGAATATAATCCAGGCTAGATTTATAGTTACATTCATAGTCTTCTCTGTGTCTCTCTGTCTCTTTCTCTCATTCAAAAGGAATTAAAATGTGAACACTGTGTTGGCCCTGGGACAGTCCTTAACTCCCCCAGGAACCTGCGTCCTCCTGCCGCCCTAGAGGCTGCCACCTTCTCGGCCTACCTCCTCACCCAGCCCACTCTTCCTCTGGCTTGTCCCGATCATCTTTTCTCCTGAGCACCTGTCACTTTGTTTGGTGGCGCCTCTACTCTTAGGAGAGCCAGGACACCAAACAGCACCATGACCAAGGCACTTCATGCGAGGCACTGGTGCAGTCAGCTTCATTTTGACCTTGACCCCGGAATAGGTTGTGTTAGGGTGACAAATGTCAAGCAGTAGCTTGGTACCAGATTATAGAAGACCTTGAAATTCCAGCAGGAGAGGCGTCAGTGCCCGAGGTGGAAGTGAGAGAGCAGCCACAGATTCTATGAAAGGTGTGGGCCTCCTGAATGGGTGTTTTGTTTTGCTTTGTTTTTTGTTTGTTTTGTGGTGCTGAGGATCAAACCTAGGGCCTTCGCACTGACCTAGATCTTTTTACTTTTTATCTTGAGGCAGTGTCTCACTAAGTCACTAACTTGTCTGGGCTGGACTCAAACTTGTAAGCTTCCTGCCTCAGCCTCCCAGAACCCTGACATTACAGGAATATGCCACCACACCAGTTCTGATGGTGCTTTCAGAACACCCAAAGCCATGTTCAGGTTGCACTAATCCACCAGAGAAAGGATCTAGGTGAGACTGTCTCTGGTTGTTTTGTAACTGTAAGAGACACATCAAGAGCAGCTCCAAAATGGGGAGGACAGCACCCTGCTGTATCCCACCAGGCACCAGGCAGATGGGGGATGCAGGGCTGGGGCTTCCTGGACCGTGCACAGGTAGGCCAGGGTAGCACAAGGGCAGATGTTACCTTGCCCCCCTCTCGCACTGCCTGCTTGACTTAGCTGAATTTCTTCCTGGTCCTAATGTGTGTCTCTAAGGGCAGGATGCCAGTGAGCCAAAAATCCCTCTGTGGGTGGGCTGGCTGAGACTGGCTAGACCCAAGGTGGCTACCAGAGTGACTGCCAGACGGCCTCCATTATAATCCCATCTGCATGCTCAGTGACAAACTCCCCAGTGCTCACAGTTGACAGTTGCTGTGACAATGACTGGAAAGAACCATGAGGAGCAGGAAGAGGAGGCACCTGAATGCCCAGAAAAGACATAACTACTCCTCCCCTTACTAGCCTATCTCTCCCCCTCATTTCCTTTACCTCATATCCATAGTCCCTGGACTCCCAATGGATTTGTGAGTTTTATCTCTCACATCTCCTCTTGGCCAAGATTGAAATTCTCTGCTGTTTCTTCAGTGCCTGGTCTTCTTGGTTTTGCTGTTCTGAGAGGGATAAAGAACCCAGTTTGGGGTAAGAAATTGGTGACACAGTGATCCTTTGAAATAAGTTTCTCCCAAAAGCTGGAAAGGGCTGAAGAGATAAATACAGGGTTTGCTCCAGGATGGATATAATTTTTCCTGAATAGAAAAGGGTTAATTTCCTGGTAAAAAGGAGAGTACCTGTGAACCCAATTACATTTTCTCAAATCCACTCCCATTTGGAGAACCTGCCCGTCCTCCCTCCTCAGTCACCTGGCGATGGGTGAGCAGCTGTCACCTGCCGGCGCTCCAGCCCCCTTCTCCCCGCCCATTCATTTATCTGCTCCTCTACTGGGTCAGTAGTTAGTGACAGATGCAGACCGTGTGTGCAAGGGGAAGACAGCCCCTCCTAAAGGGAGCTGAATAAGCTTAGCCCACAAGGAAACTGAGGAACCGAGACAGGAAATACTGAACCTGGAGAGGGGGGCAGGGTCAGAACCCCAGCCACTGGAGACCTTGTCCAGTGAAGATCCATCTAGTGGGACCCGCAGATCACATACCCTCACCCAGGCGTTCTCTGCAGAGCAGTAGCTCAGAGTTTGGCTCTGGTGCTCTCTGGTCCTGAGTGTTAAGAAACCTTATGTAAGTCTCTTCCTCCCCCTCCGCCTCGGCTTCCACCGTGTAAATGGAAGAACCTAGAGCAGATAAGAGCATTCCGGCCTGCCTAGACTGGAGAACCCCTTTCACCATGTAACTCCTATCAACACCTTCAAATTAGCTTGCCCATTAAAGACACTGTGTAAGATATCTACTAAAAAACGACTTTTATATAAGATAAGACTTATTTTAGATACATGTATAATATTAAAATGGCAATGCCCATAGTATAAAAAGACTAGTCTCAACATTTTCCCATTTACCAAGTAATGCAAAATGTTTAATTATGTAAGGGGGGACCATGTTTTGTTCATAACTTTTAAAATAACGTGTCCTTGGGTATTGGAACAAATGTACTGTATATTAAAATGTATGAAATTTAATGACTCATTATAGCATCAGAAATAGACAAAAACTGCTTTCCTAAATGAATGTTTGGAACGTATGCCTGTTGCACTTTTTAAAAACTGCTTTCTTTTTATTACTTCCATGTTTTTGTGTCTAAATGACGAGCTAAAACAGAAGGGTTCAGATTGCTGTAAGTGCCTGTAACGCAAAGTGGGTATAGAGGATCTTTATTCCCAATAATAAGAAGCCAAATTGTTTATAACAGCCACTGTATTTTCTCTTTATGATTTTGGTTCCTGATACACAAGAGACACCATGATGCGCCATACAAACATTTTGATTAGCTAAATGCAGTTTATGGGTCTAATGCATGAAGATTATCTTGATTCAAGTTCATGGAAAGATATAGACATAGATATATGCCAGTATTTCATTGTGGTTATATATGGTGCAGTATTTGATTTCAAAAATTTGCTGTAGAGAAGTCAAATTCCACTTGAGAAGTCACCTGAGCAGCAAACACAGGGACAGGCATGTGGCAGGCGGGGACTGCTGTGCCTTCCGGGCATCCTACATCCACAGGCTCCTGAGTGACTCCATTTTAATTGATGTTGTCTTAATAATTATTTCAATTATTACTTTTGTAAACAGAAATGCAAAAGGTGCCCCGCCCACCTCTGACAGTGGGAACCATCTTGAATGCCTTTCAGAGTGCCTAAAATTCCTTTCTGTCCTGATAGCTCCTGAGTGCCACCAGCACCATGTGAAGGAAACAGTAATCTGCTCAGATCTACGTGGTAAACCCGGGAACACAGAGCCCTTGACTCTGGGTTGAAGCCAAACAGAAGAAATGCTGAGGGCCAGTTAGGTGGGGGAAAACTCAGGAGACTGATGACTCAGTGCTGATGAGAGGATGGGGACACGGACACTGTTCCATTTGGTTTGTTTTTTAAGATCACTTAGCAGAATCTGTCAAAGTTGAAAATACATGTATCGGTTTGACCCAACAGATCTTATAGGATAGTCCCCTATAAACTCACCCATACTTGCATGGAAAAAAGCTGCCCTTTTTACTATAGCGTAGTATTTTCATGTCACTGAAGTTTTTGGGTTAGCTTTTAGGATCTTCTGTTTGTTACTGGGAATCGAACACAGGGCCTTGGGCATGAAGGTAAGTGCTCTACCACTATGGTACATCCCTAGGTCTAGAATTTGTGCTTTTATACTTATTAAAATAGCTTTTTTTTTAGAAGGACTCAGATGTACTTTCTTTCTTATCATATATTCCTCTTGGCAGTGACTGCTTTCTGTTCAGCATCTTAATTACTTCCACCTACAAATCAGCCAAAGCTTCTAGGAGGGAAGCAGCCCAGGGAATCAAGCTTACTTCATGGCCTTTCTTCTCTCACTGGGCCCCTTAACTCATGGACTGCTTTGATAGCTCATTGTTGTCTGCAAGCAGAATGTTTTGTTTTGTTTTGTTTTGGTACTGGGGATTAAACCCAGAGCCTTTGCATTGAACTAAATCCCAACTCCTTTTTTTTATTTTATTTTTTTTTGAGAAGCTAACTTGCTAAGCTTCCTAGGCTAGGGATTACAGGTGTGCCCCACCAGCTAAATTTTGCTTGTTCCTAGTTACAGATTTTCTAGCTACTACCAGTAGGAGGGTTTGACAGAAGCAGGTGCATCCATATCTAGTGTAAGACCACATAGCATCCTCTGAAGGGGGCATTCCTGACCACTCAAGGGATGCTATTAATGATACTGAACGAATGAGCATGGACGACGACTCTTGAGCATCTAGAACTCATGGACACCCTACTCATAGTTTTTTTTTTTGTCTTTTTGAGACAGGGTCTCACTATGCAGTTTGGGCTGGACTTGGGCTCACTTTATAGCCCAGGCTGGTCTCGAACTTGCAACAACCCTCCTGCCTCAGCCTCCCTAGTGCCGGGGTTACAGGTGTATGCCACCACGCCCAACTTAGCATCCTTTCATACTACCATAAATAGATAATTAGAGGAAATTTCCCTGTTAAATTTTTTAAATTATGAGACCACAGATGGGATGCCTACCAATTCAGTGCCTCACCTTCTTTGCTTGTCCAGGGAATCCTAGAACTGGGACCCTGAAAACATGGGTCCTCGTGCCTGGGAGAGTGTTAGAGGCTCAGAGTGGCTTTTCTCCTTCGGTCTGGGACTCTTCTGGCTCCTGCAGCACAGCTGCTAGTGGGCAACTTCCCAGGGGGATTTTGCCAGCACCCAGCAGGCGATGTCCCATTTGCTAGCCTGTCTTGCAGCAGCACCTCAGCCAGCTCTTCTGCCACTTACAGGGCCACTACCACACCCTCCCCTGGGAGTTCTGGATCTCTGCTCCAGTGGGGCTAGGGCATTTACTCATTTCTCTCTGTCAGCCCTGGAGGTACTGTAATGGCGGCTCCCTCCCTTTAACTCTTATTCCTGTATTCTTCGTCACCATTTGCTAGTTAACGATTCTTTAAACTAGATTTTTCCCTGTTCAGACAACTGGTGTGGTATCCTGTCTTCTGACCAGATCCTGGCTGATACACACGCATTTGTTCTTTTCACCTGTCATTTGAGAACAAAATCCTTCAGAGAATGTAGAGAACATGGTGCAAGATAGGTACAAATCTCACACTTCTATGGTGCTTGCATCACCAGACACTGTTCCAAGAACTTTACACTTTTTTTTGTGTACCAGGAATCAAACTCATGACCTTGAGCTTGCCAGGCAGGCACTGTGTCACTGAGCCATATCCCCGGCCCTGAACTTTACACTTCATTAACTCCATCCTCACAACTCTCACCACAACTATGAAGGAAGTGGCATGATTGTTCCTCTTACAGATGATGAAATTTTGACACAAAGAAGTGGTATGTATGATAAGTAAGTTATAAAGTTCAGATTCAAAACCAGAAGCTGGGCATGGTAATGCCCACACTTGCAATCCCAGCACTCAGAAGGCTGAGGCAGGAGGATTGCTGTGAGTTTGAGGCCAGTATGGGTTACAAAGTGAGTTCAAGGCCAGCCTGAACCATGTAATGAAACCCTACCTCAAAAAAAGAAAAAAAAGAAAAAAAACATTGCAAGCCAGGCATGGTGGTGCACACCTATAATCCCAGTACTCGGGAGGCTGAGGCAGGAGGATCGTTGCAAGTTCGAGACCAGCCTGGTCTACAAAGTGAGCTCAAGGCCAGCCTAAACTGCATAGCTACACCCTTTCTCAAAAAGACCAGACCCCCCCGCAAAAAAAAAAACAGATCGAGTGGCTGAGGAGTCTGTGCCTTCACACTACACAGAACACATTGTTCATTTTGCCTCCTCGTAGAGTGCCCGCCACTGGGAACTGTTCCTCAGAGGTTACCCGCAAGAGGGGCACTAAGCAGGCTCACAGACACCCTGTGTGGTGGTGGCCAAAGGGTCCTCACTTGAAATATAGAAAAGAGCAGCTAGAACAATGACCACTAGAGAGATGGAAACTAGGGCCAAGGTATACCAGAGCACCCCAGTGCCTAGATTTCCTCCTGCAGAGGGCGGGGCTATTCCATCTGTCAATTCTGGTAACAGCTGGACCAAACCTAGTGGACCAGGTACAGGAAGGCAGGTCTTAGAGGCCATGCACAGACAACAACAGAGACTTCCCTTTGGAAGGAGAAGGAGCCTTTATTAGAAGCAACCATGGAGCTCTAACGGTTCAGTAGCCTCCGATGGTTCTTAGGTCACAATCTGGGAGTGAACAGGAAAGCCCACCATGTGGGGCCAAAAAAAAGACAAGCACCTAGAAGAAAGCAACCTACATTCACGTCTGTGTTCAGACAAATAGTTGAATGAGTTCAATAATTTTCCGCAATTGGTTTGGTCCTTCTAATGTGAATGCACATCTTGGGCTACTTCCTTTTTGGGGCTATTAGAAATAAAGCTGCTAAGAATATTCTTGAACAAGTCTTTTTGTTTTTATTTCTCAGGTAAATTCAGGAATAGAATTGTTGGGTCATGAGGTAGGTTTATGTACAGTTCCTTTTTATTTAGCATCTTTTTATTGTGGTAAACTACACGTAACAAAATTTACCAACTTAACCATTTTTAAAGTGTACAATTCAGTGACATTTTGTACATTCACAATGTTATAGTCCCATCGCCATTATTTTATTGTGGTAAGATATACACAACATAAAATCTATCATTTTAACCATATTAACAGTACAATTTAGTGGCGTTAAATATATTTACATTGTATAGTCATCGCCACCTTCCAACTGCCCTTTTTCATTATCTTCCTCTGAAACTCTGTACAATTAAGCAGTAACTCCTGTTTCCTTCACCCTCCAGCCCTGGTAACCAGTAGATTCTGTTTCTAAAAATTTGACTATTTTAGGTGTCCATGTAAGTGGAATAATACAGTATTTGACCTATTTCATTTTAAAGGCATATTTTAAAGGCTTATCCAAGTTGTAGCACATATCAAAATTTCATTTTTTAAGGCTGGACAATATTCCATTGCACGTACTCACCACATTTGAATTATGCATCTGTCTGCCAATGGACATTGGGGTTGTTTCCATCTTTTGGTCACTGTGAATAATGCTGTGAACACTAGTGTACAAACATCTGTTTGAGTCTCTGCTTTCAATTCCTTTGGGTATCTCTCTCAAAATGTTAATTCTGTTGAATTTTTTAATGAATGCCATACTGTTAGCCACACCAGTTGTACCATTTCACATGTCCACTAACAATGCAAAAGGATTTCAGTTTCCCCACATCCTCACCAATACCTGTCACTTTCTGTTTTGGTTTTACTGTTGCTGCTACTGCTATTTTTAATAACACCATCACAACGGACATGAAGCGGTTCCTCATCGTAATTTTGATTTTCATTTCCCTAATGATTAGTCATTTTGGCATCTTTTCCAACATGCTTTTTTTTTTTTTAAAGAAATAAATCCAGTATTCAAGTCTTTTGCTCATTTTAAATATTAGTTGTTTGTTTGTTTCATTATTGAGTTTTAAGAGCTCTTTTTGTATTCTGGATATTAATGCCTTATCAGATATGATTTGCAAATATTTTCCTCCATATTGTGGGTTATCTTTCCACCTTTTTGACAGTGTCCTTTGATGCACAAAAGTTTTTTTTAATTTTGAAGAAGTGTTATGAGAAACTGCTCCCTCTTTTTTCAAAATAATTGTACTACTTTTTATTCCCACTGGTAACATTGAGAATTCCATTTGCTCTATATCCTTGCCAACAATCTTTCTGATTTTCACCATTTGACTAGGTGTGTGACAATATTGCATTGTAGATTTAATGATGACTGATGATGATGTACCTGGCCATTTGCACATCTTTTGTGAAATGGTTGTTCCAGTGTTTTGTTGGAGAGTCTCTCTCACTCTGCCTCTCTCTCTTTCTCACTCTCTCCCCCTCCCTCTGAGTTTTGGTTTCTTTTGTTGTGGCGGTCATTAAATTGTAGGAGTGATTGACTGACTTCAAGGAAGCCACTGATTTTCTCAGTTTCCTTATTTATTTGTTGGTAGTACTGGGGCTAAAAGAACTACCAAACTGGACTGTTGCCCACATTGCCCTGGACTTCTCAGAGCCAACACACGTCCACTGTCATCCAAAGCATGCAAGACCTAGGCCAGGAAGAACGTAGACTTTGCCCCCAGGAGATCTGGGGGAGGGTGGCAAATACAGGGAGATTTGAAGAGAGGCAGCAGTCGGTGGCCCCTGGGAAAGAGTGGGAAGAGGAGCAGCAGTTGTAGAATGTCTCCATGGGGGAAAGGAGGAGAAAGGGTCGGAGAGCCCTCTGGCTCTGGAGCAGGAGAAATTGGAAACATAGCAGATCTATAAGCTAAGCTGGAAGCTCAGTACAGAACTGGCCTGTGACTGTCTTTGGAGGGACTTCTGCGTGTGAGGTAAGAGGAAAACATAAACTTCCTGTTCTGTTTGCAGAGAGTCCCACAGAAATGCCTCTGACCCAGTTTGAGGAGGGGCTTCGCAGCTGCCCTATGCAACAGGCCTTTAGCTGAATAGGAGAGTCCACACTAAGGAGGTAGTGTACGACAGGGCCAAGCAGCTTTATTATCTGATGTCTCTCCTGATCGTAGATCCTATCCTTCCCAGAGATATAAATCCATAAACAACTAGCCATAAACAACTCTGTGGCTACAGAGAATGAAGTTTAGAAAGATTTAATAATAGTCAAGAGACAGAAAACATGCCGGTTATTTAACAGAGAGATTATAACACAGAAAATAGTTGTTTAGGTTTAACTGACAGATCAAAAAAAGAAATCTGAGGTATTATCACGTAAGTGTAGTAACTGCAAGAAGCAGCTCCCTGTAGTAAGAAAAGGTTGAATCACTGCAAGCTAGAACTTGAAGAAAGATCTTTTGAGAATGTGAACTTGTAGAGGTTCTGATCTCTTTGGAAAGTGCCAGTACCTGAACTGGTGTCTCTAATGGGGTCACTTAAAAGCTAATTCTGCCTTGTGTTGGGAAAAACTGAACACTAGATTTAGAAACTGCGGTAGGAAAGAACTGCAGTGCAAGCCAGGAACCACAGGCAGAGGAGGGGTGGGCAGGAAGGGATGGATGAGAACCAAGTCCTGCGTCCTCCTCCACCCTTGCAATCTCCCTGCCTTAGCTCCTCTGTCAGAGCCCTGCACAGAATCAGCTGGAGTCTGCAGAGCCCAGTGGACGACAGAATGTGAGCTTGGAGGTAAAAGATGATAAAGGGCCTAGTGCCGTGCAGAATCTCGTGACCTTGCAGGAACAAATAGGAGCCTTTTTGAAATAAGCCACCCATCCTCTACTCACCCACAAATGGGAGCATTGTCGAAAGAGCAGATAGGCCAAATGGCCACACTTCTGCCATGCGGACTTCCCAATTGCTATTTCCTTCATTGTCTCTAGCTCCATGGCTAAGTGTCTAAGAGTTACTGCATATTCTGCTTATACTTGATATGAAGAGGTTTCTAATTTGATATGTGACTTTTGATGTACTAACTTTAAAACCAACCTCCTGGTTCCTCAATACCCACTGAAGTCAACCATGGGCATGGAAGAAGCAGGGAGCAGATGGGCACAAGTTCATTTATATCCTGCTGCCTCTGTTTACCAGCTACCTTACTCTGGGGTTCCAGTTAGTACTTGGAGCTCTAGTTTCAGTGGACGAAGATTGACTAAGAGCGCTGTGGTGCTTCCCACAGGTCTGCCATGGGGTGATCACTCAGTATGTGGTAGCCGCAGAGGATGCTACCACTGTTGTACTAGTTATTCTCCGATTTTGCACCAGGCAGCAAAGGGAGCCCAGGGAGAAACTGTTCTGGTTACTGGAAGAGAGGGCTGGTGGGGGAGCGTAACAATGAGAAGCAGGTTCACACCACGAGAATTTCCACTGAGCTACCCAATGTGATGTGCCACGGAGAGTCTAGGGATGCTGGGGCCCAAAAGACAGACAACCGCAAATGGTGGGAGGACGTGGAGCAATCAGAAACCTCCCACACAGCTGCTGGGAGTGCAAACTAGAGCAGTCCTTTGGGGAAACAGGCCGGCAGTTTTTCCAAATGCTAAACACCAAGTCCATTAATGAGAGATACAAATACAAACTAAATCATAAATACACAAGAAGAGAGAATCTCACTAGCATGTGAGGAGCCAAACCTGCGAGGGACAAGTAGAAGGCAGAGAGATGTGACTGAAGGAGGCGACCTGAGCCTGGCACACAAAGGGGGTCCAATAGCAGAGTCCTTCCAGTGGAGACTGGGGGAAGGCAAAGTGTGCTTCTACCCAAGGGGACTGGAAACATGGGAGGGACCCAGGAACAGCTGCCAGGGATGTTACTTGGGGCGCTGAAGCAGAGCAGGCAGCACAGGGAACCCCATCCATGCGTCCAGGTAAGTGTGATGGGTGGTCTATTCCAGGCAGGAGGACCTGGGAGTGCCCAAACCCAGAAGACCAGCTGCTAAGGTGCCCTGTCCAGTAGCGCATCTTGGCTGTCCCCCACATCCTCTGTAGCTAGCACAGAGCACAATTCTTGCCTCTTCCCCTAAGCATGCTCCACAAGAGACTGCAGACAGAATAACAGAGAAGGTCCTCTGTAAAGATGACGGCACAAGGATTTCTAAACTGGAGAAAAGCCAAGACCATCCAAGAGAAACCAGGGAGGAAGGAATTGCACCAGGGAGAATTAGCAGGCAAACCAGAACAGGACTTTATGGCAAGAGCTCCCAAGTTGTTTACAAATCCTGTTTCTTTCTCTCCAGGACATGCTAGAATTTCTCCCAGGCATGTGACTGGGCTCCAACCAACAGAATGTGAACAGAATGGCAAACGTCACTGAGTCCAGGCCGGGCTTCTCAGAACCACTACTCTCTCTGATCCTCTTTCAGCCAGTCGCATGCCAGTATGCAGGCAATGCTGAAAGTTATATGGTGTTATAGTTTAGATCTAAAATGTCACCCAAAAGTCTCACGTGTTCAGGGGCAGGGCTCTCAGATTGGGTTGTGGGGGAGCTACACTCATTGGTGGAATTAATCCATTAATGAGTTCATAGTGTGAAAAGTGGGGCTTGGTTAGAGGAAACAGATCACTGAGGGTGTTACCTGAAAGAGTGAAAGGGGAGCAGGAAGAGGAGGAGGAGAAGGGGAAGAAGGAGCAGAAGTAGCAGGATGCGTTCTAATCCTATAATCTGCCTATAATCCTAGTACCCCAGAGCTGAGGCAAGAAGATTGCAAGTTCAAGGCCAGCCTGGACTACACAGTGAGACTTGGTCTCAAAACAATGAAAACAAAAACAAAACCCTGCGAGCTAATAACATATATGCATTTATTTAAAGAATAATCGCTTAACACACAGGAACAGAATGTAGAAGTGAAATTAATTGAAAACAACCTACTCAACAGCGAGGCGCGCTGGACATTGGCAGCTGCCTCCCAAGCATTCTTTCCCACCACCCAGTCATGGGCTTCTCAATGTTGGCACTACAGACATTTGGGGCTGGAGAATTCTTTGCTTTGATCAGAAATGTTTAGCAGCACCCCGGCCTCTTTCCACCTCAATGCCAGCAGTTCATCCCCCCACCCGGTTCAATTTAACTGGTTGTTGGTTACAAGACCTCCTGCAACCTGGAGAGTTGGGGCAACCAAAAACATTTCCAGACATTGTCGAATGTGCCTGGGAGGGGCCAAATTACCCCCAGGTGAGAAGCAAGTTTATTGTCTGGCCATAAGGGACCCACAGGCCCATACTGGAACCAATTACTGGGGTAAGGACAGTGGGAGACTTTGATTAGCTCAGTTAAATTGTGATTGATACTTAAAGCTAAAGGTGAAATCAAATCCTCCAGAGTTCATGGTCCTGTAACCAATTAACCAGTTCAGCTTAATCAATTGGCTGGTTGTCTGACCAAGCTACAGCCAATTTAAATTATTTTATCTTGCTTGCTTGCTTTTTTTTTTTTTTTTTTGAGACAGGGTCTTGTTATGCAGTTCAAGGCTGGCCTTGAGCTCACTTTGTAGCCCAGGCTGGTTAAGTTTTCTACTGATCACTTCTTTTTTTCTTTTCTGTCTCTCCTTTCTCCCTTTTTCTTCTTTGTTGTTGTAACGACGGTTGTTGAACCCAGGGCCTTTGCACTGAGCCGCATCCCCAGACTTTTTTTTAAATTATTTTTATTTTCACTGAGTCACTAAATTGCTCAGGCAGGGCTGGAACTTACAATCTTCTAGCCTCAACCTCACAGAATGCCAGGATTACAGGCATGCCCTACCATGCCCAGCTAGGCTCACTTCTAATTTTCTATAAATAACATAAGACCCCAGCATTGGTTGGCAGACTCAGAACCTGCTTAATTATGGGAACTAAGGACCGGGGATTTAGTTCAGTAGCCTAAGCCCCTGCCTAGCAAGCTCAAGGTCATGAGTTCAATCCCTGGTGCCGCAAAACAAACAAAAAAAAAATTATGGGAACTGCTCTACTAGTAAATCATTTTTATTTTGTTTTACATTACTTTTCTTCTTTGCTCAAATAAAGTCTATTTGACATAATTGGCTTACAGAATTTTCCCTCTTAATGGTACAAATGTTTCAAGAGTTAAATATAAAATATGAAAGCACTGAATTCAGCTACTAGGCTCTCAGACTGAGTTTTTAAACCTCCAGCCATGCGCCCTTCATGAGATGTGTACCTAAAATGAAACGACAGTGATAGCTAAGGGAAAACTATGCAAACCCATTGTCTCCAATATCTATGATACAGTAACGAACCACCTCCCAAATCAAATGATTTACAGTAACAATCATTTCATTTTCTCCTGCTGCTGTGGTCAGCAACTTGACCTAGGCTCAGCTGAGCAGGCCTGCCAGTCTCCCCAGGCTCACCAGGCCTGCAGTCATCCACACTGGCTGTCTCCTTGCCACAAGGCCCCTAAACCTCAAGAAGGCCACTCGTAGCGTCTACTCAGAGTGGCAGCAGCATACCACGTGACAAGCTCAGCAGCTGCAAGGCCTCATGAGCCCAGTTTCAGTTGAGTCACAACATCCGTTCTGGTGCCTTTCAAATTCAGAGCATGTCATAGCGGCAGTCATTCAGGGAAATGGATTCCATGTCCCAGTGGAAAAATGCAAACTCCTAAGACAAGCAGTACGGACTTGGGAAGGGAATGGGTGACTGCAGCAACTTCCCGTTCAAGGGACCATGCCTAGCAAATAAAACACAGGTATGGCGATCTGAGTATCAGCCAAAGCTGAAGTCAAGGCGAAATACTTTCTAGTGTTCAAAGAAATACCACAACAAGAGAGTAAAATAATTATGAATCTTTTTTTTTTCTCATCTAACAACATAGATTCAAAATATGTAAACCAAAACCTATTAAAGTATGAGGAGAAATTGATCAAATGTTACATGGGACACTTGAACATATCTTTCAGAAATAAAACATACTAAGCAGTTACTCAAATAGTCTTGATCATTATTTTTTAACATCTAATAGAAATATTTAGAATTACATTCTAAGCAGAGATTATATTGATTATAGTCCAAGCTGCAAAGGAAATCTTAACACATCCCTCTCATAGGCCTAGAAGCTCAAGTAGACATGTAAATAACTCAAAAAGCAGGGCCAGAACCCAGGTTTACAAATAATCATATATATAGATACAGATATATATATCTCCACAGATCATGCCTTA
>RJWT010007501.1:0-27543 GCA_004365215.1 Cuniculus paca | reverse complement strand
TCCTCCTCTAATATCATGCAATGAGCTCATTTCAGGGAAGGGTAAATTCTGCCTAGACTGGAGAAAAATAATGGCATGAATTAGCTAGAAAAATGGCAATGAGCAATCTCCATAGTAATCTTAAATTTGGACTGGGAAGGGAGATTCAGCATTGGCTGGAATACCTCTGATTATGCAATTTATTCTCAGCCATGAAAATGAATGTGCTCTATAAAATATTTCTGGAAGAACCTTTTAGTGAAAAACAATAGAAATTTTAAGACAGATTAAGGTTTAGTGTCACAGAAGATTATAGTGTGAACAGAGGGGTCTGTTTAACTGTTGACAAGCTGGAGGAAGGTGAACTGTAAGAATATTTGACATGAAAAATGTGAATTTGGTCTCTGAGTGTTTACTAGCATTCACAAGTAGCAGGAAATGAGCCGTGAAATGTATTGTCAAACATTCAATGTTCAAAATATAATGCATTACTTTAAGTTGGGCTTTTTGCTTTCTGAGATCCTCATTCTCAATTCGTCCACCTCTAGGATAGATGAATTGGCCTTTTATCATGCCCTTCCCAAGCCGTAATGGTACGCTGAAGCAGAAACTGGGAACTGGTTTTCCAAAAGCTATTTACAACTCCTTTCTCTCTTGCCTCCCTGGGTTACAGATGGAAAACTCAACCACTTGCCCCTCTGCAATTAGCGGGGGTCATGTGGCTTGCTTTTGCCCAGTGAGACTTGAGCATTGGTCTCTAGGAAATACGTTCTCCCAGACAGAAAGCCTACAATCCTACTCAAAAATTACTTCGCCCCCTTTTTCCTCCTCCTTCTTTCTGAACTCCACAGACAGGAGAGACATTCAATGATGGTGCTGAGACACACCCATAATGGTTGGTAAATGACAACTTTCCTGAGTTCCCCAAGTGTCTTTCATTGCCCTAAAACCTTACCCAAGACCCCAGACTTCCCTAAGCCTGAAGGGAAAATTCTGAAGCAGCAATGACTTCCCATGCTCAATCATCCATTAAGTACTTTGGATGTCACTCCTACTGGAAGTGCACCCGTCACCTTGTAACCACGAAATCTCAAACTACATTCAAGACAAGGAATAGAATTTTGGAAGACTCCTATGCAAGCATAACTTGGTAAAGCTTCAATACCAGCCCAAAATTTATCATTGCATGGTGTTAGTACTGTGATACAGGTTTTCCTTCTCATATCTGAGAAATATGACAGGCTTGGTACAGGAGCAAAAGCCAAATTACTGTTTGGTTCCAACACACCTGGAGAGGTGTTTTCATTGTTGTTGCTGCTTCTGCTGCTGCTGCCGCCATTGGTGTCGAGACAGGGTGCTCTGTTATGCTGTGAAGGTGTTCTCTGGGAACACAGGAGCGTCTTTTCCTTCACGGAGTTTACGTTCTAGAGCTGGCACAGGGAGACGGAAAAATCAATCAATCATCACACCAGGTTGTGGCAAATGCCATAGAGGAAAAAAAATGGGATGACAGGAATCCAGTTGCCATTCCAGATGGGACGGTCAGACAGCCTTGGCAGAGGTGACATTTCAGCGGAGATTTGAATACATGAGCATTCAAGTCACGCGCAGACGGAAGGAAAGAGCGTTTCCAGCAAGAGACCCACATACTCAAGGCGTCCCAAGTGCAGATTTGTCTGGCAGCAACAGGGAGCAGAGCAGAGGAGGAGGAGAGGCAGGAGGTGAGACTGGAGAGATGCAAGGGCGTCACTTGCTTCTTTTTTCTCTTCCCACCCGCTATCATTCTTACTGTACAGCAGAAAGTCTGGCAGTGAATACCCCAGCAGGTAAGGGCAGAAATCTCATTTCAAGTTCTTAGCTTCTGTTCTGGGTTCTTTGGACTGTCAGAAATACTTCGCAGGCACAGACTCCTGCTCTGATCCAGCTAGTCTGAAGAACATCTCTAAAGTTGACTGTTTCATTTTGTCTTTTTGTTCATCGCTGTCTCTGTGGCTCCGAGACCTAGTATATAAGCACACGCTGAACAAATAATTGTTGGGTGCCAACTGCTTTCCTGTGCAGCCCAGGTTAATTCATAAAGAAGAGAGTTTTAGTTCTTGGATGAGGAAATAGTCCATCGGTGGAGGGCAAGTGGCCATGACATTACACACCCTGCCTGCATCAACATTTCTAAAAGAACTCTTAGTTGACCCCAGGAAGATCCATACACACTTTTTTGAAAAATAGATAGGAGATTCATCTTCACACTGACTTTCCACCAGCCTAGCAATTCCATATACTAACCAAGACTGGTACTTCATTTATACACGAAGTTGAAAGGTGTTAAATATCTCACAGTAAGATCTTTTGGTTTATTTAGACAAAAGCTCCCTTGAAATGTGACTCTTCTCTCCCTCCACTTCTCATTAAAAGATGAACTATTCACACAAAAATACTAATAACACTTTAACGCTATTTTTTTTGGTCCCAACTGAAATTGTTAAATGAGTTTAGCAAAATCTATGGTTAGATTTTGTTAGATTGGCTAGCAAGGTGGGAGTCAGACCACTGAGTTTTTATAGTTACTTAAAGGTTCCTCATTGAGATATTAAGATCATTTCACCGAATCTCTCTCTAGAGAAGCTGGAAGTATGGCTGATCCCCATTTGTCAATCCAAATATAAATATATCCACATATATGTGTGATCTACATATATGTATAGTATATTTTAACATATTATATGTCATCTGCAAATATATTTGCTTGTATATGTGCACATATATGCACCCACCAAGTATTCCTAATTTTTTGTTGTACATTTCCAGCTTCACGAAAGACTTTTCCTGTGTATGGAAATTACTTAGGGTCCCCTCCACATTTTGCTGGCAATATTTGGTCATGATTTATAGTTTCACATCATAAATGTCTCACATACATGCAAATGATTTGTTCTTGACATTGAGAACACAATCAGTTGATGGCCGCTTCAACTGTAATGGCACCCACATTTGGTAAGCAGTCTTCACACTCATTGACCCCTAAAACCAGGCTATTTCCCTAATTTTGCTCTACTATTAGGGATGACAGGTACAGGGTGACATTTCTGTCTTTCCCTTGTGAGGATGGTACATATTCTTGTTCTACTGCTTTCCTGCTCTTGGAGAAATTACAAAGTCAGGGATGGTGATAGTGATAGCTTCTCTTAGTGTGATGCTTTTAATTCACAATATTTTCTTATACCTGAATTAACTCAATCCTTACAAGGACCCTGTAATGTAAGCAGGACCACTACCGTAATTCCCCCTTTAAGAAATGCATGAGAAAGATTCAGAGAATCCAAGTGATGTGCATAAGATCATATAACTCATAAATTTCAGGCCCCTGAGGTGAAACTCAACTTATACATGCTCCTCAACCAGCAAAATTTTCACTATACCCTTCCAGGGCTTTTTGTTTAAAACAAAGTGTTGTGGTTGATATATTGTGTCAACTTGTCCAGTTTAGAAGTTCAACTGAGAGACTCAGCAGGGATCCAGGATTCTTACTTTTAAATATCCTCATCCTGTGCAAAGGAAGACAAGGACATTTTGTGAGTGTTAGACTCATCCTGAAGGGGGAAGTGGGCTGTGTACAATACAAGGAAGGAGAAGAGGCCTTTGCTCTTTTGCTCTGGCTGCTGTCTTGAAGTGTTGCCCTTGTGCCATGACACCCTGCCTTGGAGCCAGCTGATTATGGACTGAAATCTCCAAAAACTGTAAGCTAAATAAACCTTTCTTTGCTTCACTTTGGTGTCAGGTGTTTTGTCTCAGCAATGAAAGAAAAGTGACCAAGACACAAAGACATGTTATTTTTCCAACTATTACTGTGAGAGCATGTTCGTTAGCCTAATAACACATTCTGAAACCTAACAAAGTCCTTTTACAGTATGGGCCACAGACTTTTAGCTTCTAGGAGCTACCTAGTCCTACCTACTTCCTCTTAGGTTTCAAAAGCCAGGTTGGAAGAAGAGACACAGTCCATTCACCATCATCCTCTCAAAAGGATGCTGGCTCCTCCAGGAAGGAAGTTGCGAATGGAAAATACAACATTGGCTTGCATCTGTCCTGACTCTATGCAGAGCTTTATATGACCCGACTGAGTGTATTACTCAACCACATTTCCTCCTGTACATTACCCATCCACAAGCACACTTCCCTGTCTTTCACTGGACTATTGCACTGTTTGATTATTAGTTCCTCTTCTTTCCCATGGGCTGCTCGTGTGAAAGATGTCAGTATATAGCTAGCCCCAGAGCGCTACATACATGCCTGGCATTCCCTGTTTCCAGATTTCTTATATATGTCCTTCCTGTCTACAGACACCCAAGTTCGAAAATGGACTCAGTGTGAAGTTAGAGAAACCAGAGAAAGCAGAGTAAGAACCAGAAACCAGTGAGAGTAGAATTCTTTGAGGGATGAAGTAGCAACCAGTGCAATTTTAAACACTTTTTTAAAAATCCACATCAACTGGATATCAGAAATGAATTTTAAAAATCTCACCCTGCCCAGGGCTGCCAATAGCAAAGAGTCCCTCAGGGCCAAAGCAGTTTAGCCTACAGTGCTCCCTAAGCTAAGAAAATCAAGTGTCTAAATCCATATCTTCACCTTCCCTAAAAATGGAAGGATACGTAAGCCAATTGCTATTTTTGGTCAACTCACCGAAGTCAGCCAAATGTGAGATTCAATCTTAATGTAACATTTCTTCCAATAAAAATGTGCTTCTATTGTTATCAAATACATAAGAATGTAGTAATAGTAATAATAGTGAAAAGCACTTGTTTGAGACCTATCTCTTTCAAAATAAATTTTGGAAAGTAAGACTCTAATATTTGGGGTCATTCATTAAAATTACTTATAAAAGTGAAGTGAGTCATTCCTTTTTTGAATGTAAGTTGAAAATGAAAGATAATTGATGTTGATTTCATCCCTTGGTAAAGATTTTGCTAAGTGACTGCTCTTTGGCTGTAGTCATTATGAAGGAGGGATTGGATGATCCCATCCCATTTTACGTAGGCTCTTTGATTTAGGAAAACTAGTAGAGAATGAATAGATTTATTTTGGTGATACTTAAAGCTTTGTCCTGGAGAGGAGTTTAATAGATGTGAGTGGTTGAGATCAGGTAAGCATTGTAGGGAAGAGCAGCATTCCAGGCTCTTTTGGCAATTAAGAAGGGGGAAATGTAAAGTTTATTTTCTTCTGTATAGTCTACTGATGTGGTTTGAAGGTGTCCCCCAAAAGCAGGCATTGGAAACTTAATCCCCAGTGCAATGGTGTTGGGAGGAGGGGCATAATGAGAGGTGTTTAGATCACAAGGGCTCCATCCTCATGAATACACTCATGCCAAATGTAGATGGGCATAAGCCTGGGAGTTCGATCTCCTACCCTCTCATCTCTCACCTTCTACAATGCAACAAGAATACCTTGGCCAAATGCTGGTCCCTTGATCTTGGACTTTCCAGCCTCAAGAACCATGATGTAATAAATGCCTAACCATTATAAATTACCTAGCATGTGGCATTTTGTTATAGTAGCTTCAAACATAATTCAGACTTGTGGCTCCTAGTTTTCTGTAGTTTATTTCCTGCCCTTCTTGTCTTGTAACCCCACCAGTCTTACCAATTTTTAATCTGCCTTTTGTCATCAAGATGTACCTCTCCAATGTAATTCTTTCAATTAACTGGCAGCAAAAGATTGTGAGCATAGCTTTATTAGCTATTTTGAATGCCCCACCCAGACACTTAGCAAGCACAAGCCTGGAATGCATTTGCCTTAATATCATCCACTCAGCAGTGAAGACTTTGCCCAGCAGTCAAATCAGAGATATAGCTCCTCATTGCAGTCACTTATTTTGGAAATTTTGAATCCCCTTACTACTCCCATATTCACTCTATGGCAAATCGCTCCATTTCTCAGTACTTGCTTCTTGGTAATTATAAAAATTTGCCAAAAAAACTTTTAAGTCATTCTTGGGCTGGGGATTTAGCTCAGTGGCCTAAGCGCCTGCCTGGCAAACATGAGGTTACGAGTTCAATCCCTGGTGCCGTTAAAAAAAAAGAAAAAAAAAGTCATTCAGGAAAAGGAAGGGAATATTGCTTTCATCCAATCAAAGGCTCCTGGTAAAATTTCACACCAATTCCTGATTATTTTTCCTTCAAGTAATATTTAGATATCTGTAGCTATTGAATTGCTGTTTTTATTCCCCTTCTTTCTCGCCTTCCTTCTTCCCTCCCTCTCTTCTCTTCTTCTTTTCTTCCTTTCCTTCTTTCCTTCCTCCTCCTCTTCCTTCTTTCCTCCCTTCCTTAGGTCATTCCTCATTATTTCCCCTGAAATTTCTCATCATTTGTGAATTTACAGAGAGGTGTTCTTAGAAGAAAGAGTACTAGACTTAGAGCCAGAAGACAAGATTTGAACAAGGTTCTCTGCTTATAGGTGATGTAGCACAAGTGATTTAAACTCTCTGAGTATCCTTGGTGATTATCCTCATCTTACAGATAGAGTTCTAATGTTCAAAAACATTGAGCGAACTGCCTAATATAGCACAGTTGGTAAGTGATAGAGCTAGACTTTGAACATTGCCCTCTAGACACCAAATTCCATCTCTTAATCACTGTCCTCCAATGAGAATTAAGTGGGGGTAATGAATATTAAAAGCCTGGACTTTCAACAAATAGCATTTAATCCACATTGGAACAGGATGCCTTCTCCACCATGGCATATTTCTATGTGTGTTTCCATAACCCCCCTTGTTCGAGGTGTCTGAGTGTTTTCATTCCCCTCTTTCAAAGCCCTCTTCACTGGGTATGTCTCCATCCTGAGTGCACTGTCCCTAGAAATGACAAGTGGAGCAGGAGTGATGGGGCCTATGGGACACCAGAGCCACCCTTTGCTTCAACCATAGCATTCCCATGATATCTCTTTTATCTAGTGAATTTCTCCACAAAATTTCACTTGAACAAAGCCGTCTGCCACTTGTATTCCTTCACCCACATATAAATGAAAAGCACAATCTTTGGCCAACCTTTGCATGTTTCACAATCAACTCTGAGCTCTTTGAGGCAAATGGGGATTTGGAGAGTAAGATTTGGAACCTAAGAGGCCTGTGTCTCTGATGTAGCCAGGGAATCTAAGCCAGAATGAGAAGCTAATGCCATTTGGGAACGAGCAGGCTGAAACAGGTAGAATAATGCTAACTTTTGTGTCTGGACTGAGGTTTTAAATGGCAGAATCTTGGAAATCAATAATGAGTGTCATTATGCCAGACAACAGTTAAAAAATTGCTGCTTGAGAAGGGTATTTCCACTGCTATATCAGTGGCTGTCACAATTTAAAAAAAACTCTTTAGATTACTGGAAAATTGGTCAAATTCTTGAGAATAAAGAACTCAAAGGCATGTTAAAATACATAGCAATGATTATCGCTTGATCCTCTCTCTGGTACTAGCGTTCTTCAAAGTCATCATTATTCAACTCCCTGGCCTTGTTTGCACTGGGTCACTCCTCATGAGTAAAGCTGTTTGCTGCCCCAACTGAGTTTTCTTAAAAACCCATGAGATGAAATCTTCACATTTTCCATAAAAACTTGCTCTTCTTTGGCAGGTTTAACTCTGTTCTAAGCCTATTACTTTTTACATTATTTTTTAACAAGTTGGATTTTTCCTTCTTTTCACACAAAAAGAAATCTGGAGGTGGGCATTTGTTTCATTCATTCAAGGGTATCTATTCCAGCTGGGGTCAGAACCTCTGAGATGGTCTTTGTTTTCCGGTCTAGATTTTAAGATGGCCACTACAGCTGTAGGCAGCATGTCCTCATTCAAGGCAGGGGAAATGGAAGGGGGCTTCTCGTCTCCTATCAGAGTAACTTCTGCTCTGCTCCACTCCACAGTCAATATTCTTTATTCTCTTTTGTTGTAGATGGCAATCTTTGCCAAAGAATATGGGTCCCATAGTAAAGCAAAGGTAAATCTTACACATCAATCAACCTTTAGCAACCTACTTATGTCCCAGAACACCACTGCTTATATTGGGTGGTGTATCTTATTGTCTTGAAGATAGAGCGATACATGTGACTTCCTCCAAAAGCAAAATATATAAATAAGAGATAAGGAGAGACAAGCCTGGGGTTGCATTCTGGGTTTGAAAATCTTTCCCTGCTGACTTCTCTGACCTCAATCCTTATCTTCCTTGCAGTTCAATGCCATCTTGTCCCACTAGACTCATCCCTCCAAAGTTTGTTCCTTGTGAAAGTCTCTTACCTACCTCCATTATGTCTTGAAATGTGCTTCCTTGATTATAAGATGAGTGGTACACCAGCATTCATTCTTCACTCAAATGTCACCTCCTGTTGGAAGCCCTCTGTGGTGACACCATGCATTTTTACTGGCCCTTAACTCAGTCTCAATCACACTGCCTTGTGGCCTATTTCCTCGTAGTGCTTGTCTACATCTAAAGTTTTCTTGCTCATTTACTTGTTTTCTCTCTAGTGTTCTTTCTAGACTCTAAGACTCATGACCTACAAAATGATGCCTATCCTGTCCACTGCTTGCCCTAAGCCCTCAGATGAGCACATAAAGGTGTATTAAATGATAGAGAAAGTGAACAAAAAAATGTCATCAAAGAGAAACCTTGATTTCAGGGAAGGTGAATGACTGATTGAAAAGTAGAATTGACTTATAAGCACAAATCATATCCCCATGCCATAACAATGTGACAAAGGTCATAGGTTAACCCAGTGCTCTGTTTGTGCTGGTCAGGGCAGATATCATATGATCTCCTTTGCAGATGTGGGTGGAGCAGGCCTATTATTTCAGGGTCCTTGACGCAGCCATTTGAGCTGTTCTTGGCAGCTATTTTATGCATTCATGATTTAGGACAGAATGACAAAGCCATTTATAGATAAAGAAAAATCCTCCAGTGCTTTTCAGGGTATTGTCTTCCAAGAGAACCTTTAGTTCTCACTACCTGCCAAACAAGAGCTAGCGCCAAAGAGATGTAAAATTGAAAGATTCAAAAGAAGTCATGGAAAAAAAAAATTCAAACAGAGTAACATTTCCTGATTGCAGCAATGCAGGCACAAGCTTTTCGTCCAGTTCGTACTTTTGACGAAGACTGTGCAAGGCCTGAGCGACGATGCTGGAATTTGTTGAAAACCCAGATAGAGTAGCAAGGCATTTCCTCCACAGTGGTCTGCCTGACAATGGTATCTTTCTAGCCATGGCACTCTGAAGCATTTCCCACAGGACAAATGAGCTCCTGACCGTTGTTTCATCGAAGCAGTTGTCCATTTTTCAGTTCCTTTCCATGAAGAGTCCTTCCTCTGTGTCCCTACAAACACACCAGGAGCAAAGCAACATACCCTCTGTGTCAGAGCAAATGAAAGGGTTACTGGCTATCTTGGCAAGAGTGCAGCTATTGTCAATAAATCTAGAAGCTAGTCAGTGTTTGTGCTTTCCTGTTTTCGAATGATCGAGCCACAGGTTTGTGGCCTTGGAAGTGTTCACATGTAATAAACAACAAAACATTATGTACCTTGATTATGTTTTCTTCCCATTTATCAACTTTCAACCAAGAGTGGTTTACAATAAAAGAATATTCTAGAAGCCAGATGTGGTGGCATGTGCCTGTAATTCTAGTACTCTGGGAGACTAAGGGAGAAATATTCTAACTTCAAACTCTGTGTGGGCAACTTAAAATTTTAGTGAGACCCTGTCTCAAAAATGAAAGAAAAAATTAAAAAGGGCTGTGAATATGGTTCAGTGCAAAGTCTTTGGGTTTAATCTCTAGTACCTTCCACAAAAGTCCTAAACAAAAGTAGTAATAACAGTAATATTATAATAATAATGATAATGTAATCAAATGGAGATAAAATAGAAAATGTTAATGTTTATTAAAAAATAAAGCTTAAAAGGAAAGTTAAAAAAAAAACAAAACACCAAACCAAGTCAAATTTCTGAGTTCCAGGGTAGAGAATTTCAAAGGCAAGGTTGTTTCTTAGATAGAACACCCAGTAGAAGAAATCAAGACATATGACTTTTCTTTTGTCCCCACAAACAAAAGAATAAAACTGCTCAAAGGAGAGAGGGGAAAAAAGGAAGCAACAGAAGGAAGTCACTGGAATATGGTTTCAAGGAGGTTTTCACTGGAATTAGGGAAGCCACCAATGACAGGGAGAAAGGGCAGATGAGACAGATTTCTTCACAAATTGTCAAAACCTCGAGGTCACACAGGTTTGAACTTTAAAAACTTAAAAAACATATAGTACTGAGAATGTAACTTTTAACCCTCTCAAAGAGCTCCACGTGAGATTTTATAATCCAAGGAGGGAAAAAGACACAATTGTGAGGTACCAACTGCAGATTCCTTTGGCAATTTGGTGATGTAAATGAAACAGCTTTTGTTTCCTTGGGAAAAAAAAAAAAAAAAAGACCAAAATTCAATCTCCCTGAAAGTGCTGGGAGAAATAAGCGGTGAAGGCGGAGGTGGTGAAAGGAGTCTAGGCCACTTTATTTTCTTAGCCACCTGTTCTCAATTCCCATTTTTCTTCTCAATAAAAACTCCAGTCAGGTTGTATTTTGATGCCTGCCACTCCACATTCATCAGGCGACAGGCTGTTCCAAACTACTCCATGCGGCTCTGGACGCATGACCTGAGCAAGGCTCCCGAATCAGAGTCATCTTTCTATTTCCATTGGAATTGGAGTTCGGAGCCTCGCCTCATATCACCCATTTCTGAATGCAGCAGTCTGCTTGCATTATTTCATCTGGCAAAGTCAATATAAGAATTAATAATAGCTTTCCAATCTACAAATAAAAGTATGCCACTTTAAATTTTTGGCAGTGAGCTGGCATTTTGTCATTTAATCATTTCACATCATTACACTGCAATATGGAATGTAATGACATGACACTCGTAAATGACAAACACTTGGTCTCTCCTGTAGGGGAAGAAATAATGTAATAGGAAGCAAATTATATCCTTAAAGGTTGCCAGAGTTTCGCTCCCACAATTTGGGATTAAGATACTGAGCAGATGCAAGGTGAACAAAAGGAGACTTTCCCCTACAGATGTCCTGGCCGGGACACCGTGTGATAAGTGCATTGTTTTTATCCACAAAGGATAGAACATTTCTAACGCTGTAAATGTCCTTTCTTTACCAGAGATCCACGCAGAGATCAGCGCCCAAGATCGAAGACCTCCTTGAATCAGAGATCTTCCTGAGATGGGGAAAAGAAGGAAGTCATGGCCCACAATCACCATTTTTATATATATTTCTTTTGTTCTTGGCTAAAAATAATCAGTCTCTGCTAAATGGTTGTTTGCATTTTATCTTAGGCACTAACCGACTAAGGCAAGTTTTGCACGATGGCCACTCCTGCTTGTCCTCTCGTCCTTGAGAAAGCCCCTCCCTCACAGAGCTGCAAACCCGATCTTTTCTTCCTATAATACTTTAAAATCACCTCATGTTGTTTCCTACAAAGCTCACAATTCTCTAGCACAAACTCTATTCTTCCATAGTATTCATTCCTGGGACAAATGACATCATCCACCATCCAGTTGTATAAGCTAAGGAATAATTTCATAATTTCTTCTCAGATTTCTTCTAGAGATGACAAGTGACAGATTAAATGCTGGATCTGCAAGGAAGTCAACTCATCAAAAGGGGCACCATTATGATAACCAGTCAACCACCACATTCTGTGGGTCTGCCTTGCGAGTGACACTCATTGGTCTGTTTCCCTCCTTCAGGGGACACTCCTAGCCTAAGCAATCTTCTTCTCCCCTCTGAACAATCACCCAAATTTACTGCCTACTTCACTTCATCCAACTCCCTGAATTCATTCTCCCCACTGCAACTAGAGATCTCAGCAAGACTCCTACTTGATCACCCCATCAACTACTTGAAGCCATTGGCACTGGTCCCCAACAGGGGATGGGACAGCACACTGCATGGGACTGCGCAGAACACGTGGGCTCCTCTTCCAATCTTGCCCTGGGTTCTGATGCTCTGGCTCCCTGCTTTTTCAGGTTTGTCGCAGTTTCTCTCACTCATCTGACTCCGCCTCTCCTGCAAGCTTTTGTACCTGTTTAAAATCCTCTTCCCTCTGGTCACCAAACTGACTTGTATTCATCTTTCGGGTCTCTGCTCAAATGTCACCCCCAGGGAATATGATATGTGTCACATGGCTTCACTGTCACTCTTGTAAGTCCTCTGAGGCATGTCGTCTCAGTCTGTAGCTACATGTTCACTGTGCCATCTTCCAACTGCTCTATATGCTCCGTGATGGCAGAGACCACAGTTATTTTAGCTCATTATTACATTTCCAACCTTAGTGGAGGACTCAGTACATAGCTGTCACTCATTCGATCAGTCAATAAGTATGAAATGTTTGTAAAAGAAATAAGTCAGCAAAAGCTTCAAAGTTTGGGGCACTGCCCTTGCTACGGTGTTTTGCAGGCTTGTTTTTCCGCAAGCAAATGTGGTTTCCAGGGTAATTCGAAACTAACAGTGGATTCCTCCCAGAATATAAGAACGTTGAGGTCATGGCACTTCCTCCATCAGCCTAATAAGAAAGTTTCTGGCTATCTCAACCTGAGATTTGTTATTAAAACTTCACACCAGTCACCAGCGGACTGTAAGAATGCACAGATATCTTTGGCCTTTTGTGTGTGATGAGTTGGGGAAAGTAACAAATGTCTCAGAAGCTTGGGAGCATAAGTTACTCAGTGGAAACATGTACTGTGTTCTGACCTGGTGTTTCACGGTGATGATTTAAGACAATGGTCATCAACTGGAGGTAATGCTGCCTCCAGGGAACATTTAGCAATGACTGAAGGTGTTTTTGGTTGTCCTGGCTGGGTGGGGGATGCTACTGGCCTCTCAGAGATGGAAGCCGGGGATGCTACTAAGCATCTTATAATGCACATCATGTCCCCATGATAGAGAATTATCTAGCCCAAATGTCAACTGCGCTGAGGATGAGAATCACTGGTTTGGTGGATTTAGAAACCTCCCAACTCACTTCCAGGGAGTAGCTGCACCTATTTTGCAGTAGTGCTCTGGGAGAAGTGTTCCCCACTAGGCATTTTCTGCAGGTGTTGAGACACATTAGAGAAAGGCTAGGAGCAGAAGAGTGCTTTGCAAATATTAACCCAGCTATGCAGGCCACATGTATCTTTGAGTTATGACCTGATAAGGATTTTGAGAGCTTGCCAACTATATGTTCAAGAAAGACACAGAAAACATTGCACTGATAGTATCCTTGATGCAATTTCCTTGTAAACACAACCTCGTAAATACCAACTATAGAGTCCAACTGAACTTATTGGAAATTTCCCAAAAAACCTTGGAAAATAGACAAGTGCAGGTGGTAAGATATTTACTGAAATGAACTGTCTGTGAATGAAAAATATGTGAGCAAAATAGATATTTTATCTGTCATTTTATTCACAGGAAGAGATCCATTAAGTTTCTACATTTCATTCTGCTCCTGTTTGGTGAAAGCACTTTAAGCTAGATCTTCATTTTCCTTTTACAAAGATCAGTATGGAAAGTGGGGAACTTGATACCCTCCTACACTCTCCCCCACCCCTGGCTCCAAAGAACAAAAAAGGAATTTTGAAAGCCTCAGAATCAACTTCTGAAAAACACCAAAATACATCTTGCTTCTGATGCTTAATCTTGTAGGCGGGATTAGAAAAAGATGGAAATTGCTGGCACTGGTGTGAGCTTCAAGGTCCTTTTGGACTTTTCTTGACAAGCAGAATTTGTCATTGCAAATCCATACTCTTAGTAATTCAGGAAGTCCTGAAAAGGATTATGATCAATTAATAATCTATAAATATTTGCTAAGTAACTAAGCTGAAGAAGATACAAAAATATAAGTAAAGAATGGTCTCTGATCTCAAAGGTCTTCACTGTGTTTTTAAAGTAGGAAAATTTACACATAGATTGTTAAATTACAACACTATTAATTAAATTTTCTATCTCAGTGCAATTAAATTGCCTTTGTCAGCAGAAGAATAAATGTGCTTAAAATATATTCACACAACTTGCAGAGCAAAACAGCAAAAGTCTTCCTACCAAGTTTTTTGAAGTTTTGCACAGATATTTGAGGATGAAGAGGAGCATTATTGAGTGACCATGAAAATACATGAAACTTTACTTATGTGTGATAGATGTCAGTTTCCCTAGGGCTAGCATCCACTTTCTAGCTGCTGCACCTGTCTGAACTCCTGCATATTCAGCCATCCATAAGCATCGACTGCATTTGTACTGGGAAGGAGATTTACCCTTCTTTGATGGTGGTGATAATCTGTACCAGCCTAATCCAAGATGGTAGCCACTAACCACATGTGCCTCTCGAGCACTTGAAATGCAGTCAGTGAAATGGAGAGACTGAAATTTAAATTTTAGTTCATTTCAATTCATTGAAATGGCCACATGCAGCTAATGGTTACCAATTTAGATTGCTCAGTTCCAGACTAAAATCGCCATCCTCATAATGTCAGCTCTGCAAGCGCTGCAAGACGACACACAGCTGGCACGTAGCCATTTGCTCTCACTCGCTATCAAGTGCCCAGTGGTGCTCAGCTCTTTAATTCTCGTCCTCTTTCTCGGCTTCCTCTTCTTCATGTTGGCTCCCTCCCAGAGGCAGGGCAGAGGCAGAGAGCGACTGTCTGCACTGAGCCACTCTTACAGGAACAGTAGCAAGATAAAGTAACAAACAAACAGAGTGAGTTAATGTCACTGAGTTCTCTACATTTTGATTAAAACGATTCATGAACTAGAAAGAAAATGTTGCTCTACAAGCTGTCATCATTAAGTGTGTTTCTCTGTAATGAGGCACATTAGACTAGTCAGGGAAATGGTTTCCTCCTTCCCCAGCCTGGAATTCCTTGTGACCTGGGTCTTGGCATGCTCCTTCCCTTTCAACAGTCATAGCATCCCCGGGCCCTTCCTCTTCCAAGGAGTCCTCTCCAAGCAAAGGAACTAGGTGAGAGAAAGCCATTGCCCTTGGAATCCATCAACCATCCCATGATCCCTTTTGTGTTTGTGGTGGGCAATTGCAATTAATTCTTTTATCTATGAAATAAATTAGGTTCCTCTATTTGTCTCCATCCATACGCTCTCAAAGCTCCAAGAAAGAAGTATATTGGTGAACTCTGTACTGCACTCCACTAGATAAGTAGGTTGCTTTACTATTTTTCTTGGCCCAACCCTCATGATGCACTGTGTACAGTTGCAATTATATGCTCTGATTTTTTTTTTGCCCACTCCCCCAACATCCTTGAAAAAGATGGTCTGTAGTTGAAAAATTTGATATTCGTAAAAATGCATAAAAAGTAAAGATGCAAGACCAGCATGGAAAACTTTGGGTTCTACATCATTTCCCTGGACTAAATCTAACTACTTTCCTTTTTCACCACTGAAGAAAACATATCAGGATAATTGTATGATATGTGGATTTATATCAATAAGCCTGAAAAAAGGAGAAAGTGACGGTGGTAGAATGATACAGTGGTAGAATATGCATAACATTTAAACTCTTCAAATTTGCAAAAATTGAAAAGCATGTGCAGACTTCAGTATTTTAGTAGCACAAATACATTCCTTGCAACAAGCCTTCAGACTGATTGCAGTGTGGTGGAATATTTCAGAAAATAAAGAACCATAAATAAATATGAAAATAAATAATTGTTTTCTTGATTGTGGATTTTCATTTCTTTTTCACTCCCCTGAGCCTGGTACAGACCATGCTACCACTTAACTGCTTAATGAATGTTTACCGAACAGATAAAAATCCAACTAAGTAGTCAGACACTACTCGTTGGCTAATATACAAAGCATGGCACCACTAATAGATTCAAGAGAAATAAATAGTGTTCCCATCTCAGAGATAAGGAAACTAAGGCATAGAAAACTTAAGACATTTTCTTCTACATTTTCGTTCTTGTTTGTGTTAGACTTGCAGGTGACTCAGGCATGAAACTGCCCTAATCCATTCAGTCCCCCTTGCCTCAGTGGTTCATGGAGAGCTTTGCAGAGGGCTGAGGTGTTCTGGTCCTCGATGCACATTCAAGCACTTAGAGAAGGAAAGACAGCAAAAAGAGTCATGAAGTCCCACGTCTTCACTTGTAAGAGTTTTGGTTGTTGCCTGCTCTTAGCAAAGTAAGTTATAGATGGATCCTAAGGCTGCACCTTCTTATAGAACACAGGGCTCCAAAAATGAGCATAATGACCACACTAAGTCCTTCATTTGACCCAAGTTACTTGTTCTTTTACTCCCAAGACTGCTTTGACATTTTAATCACCATTTGATGTGCTAAAGGCCCTGAATGAAAACAGGAAATCAAGCAAAGAAAGAGAATCAAATGATTTTGGGATCAGAAGTAGATACCTGGGCAACTAGTTCCTTCATGAGAGGTGATAATCAGGTGGCTGCCACATCATTGCAGCACCAATTGTGTGCAGAATGTCTGCTGTTCCCTCTTCCCAAGTGCATAGTCTTACTGGGCAGACCTGGTTACCACATCGATACATGCTTATTATTATTTTTTATCTATGTCTTATTTGGATATACTCACCAATTCTTTCATTGTGTTTATCATTTCTGTTTTTACCTGAGAGATAATTTCTGATCTGATTCCCTTTACAGTTTCCTGGAGTCGTTTTTTACTTCCATTGCTATCACTTCAGAAATTTCAGGTGCGTGATTTCTAATTTTATCTATGTTTATGTCTCCTGTACTAGCTCTGGATGGGCTAGAAGTTTGAGATTGCATTTTGCCCTTTTGTTTTGGCATTTTCCTGTGTTCCTTTGAATTGGTTGGATGCCAAGTCCTAGTTGCTTCTTGTGCTGGCAGCCTATATAGCAGCAGGCCTCACTGAGGGTTGCCGATGGCTGCGGGTCTCTGGGTGCAGACTCCCAATCCCTGTGGGCTTCAGAGATGGCTCCTGGGTGTGAGTAGGTTGCTAGGTGCAGCTTCCCAACACCCAGGAGCCTCACCTCTGGTTCCTGGGTGTGGGTGGGTCACTGAGCACAGCTTCCCACTCATTGTGGGCCTCACTGTGGATTCCTGGATGACCTCAGGTCTCTGGGCACAGACTTCCAGTCCCTGCAGACCTCAGAGATGGTTCCTGGGTGTGGGTTGTCACTGGGTGCAGACTTGGGTCCCCACAGGCCTCACTGAGTATTCCTGGAGGACTGTGGGTTGCTGGGCATGGACCGTGCTTATTATTTTTAAAAATATACACAAGCTTATGGAGTAGACAAATAACATTTTCACCCATGAATTCCTTTCCCTATGCCATTGAATAGAGAAATGACATTTAATAAATCTGTCCTTTTTGTTTAAGATATATCTTAATATTTTAAATATTCCTCCACATACTATAAATACAATGTTATATGAATTCAAACATGTACATATCAGTATATTTGTGCATATATGTTTATATACACACACACATACACCTAAAGACACATACATGTATATGTACAAACACATATTTCTTCAAAAGATGAGCATGCTTTTTTTTTCAATTACTCTATGTTACAAACCTAGCTGTCTGTTTATCCTGCATATAACATTTTTATACAATTGTTTGATTATTCCCTTAGGAAAATCTCCTGGGAGTAGAATTACAGGTTGTATTTTACTTATTTCAATATTTATAGTATAGTGGAGATAAACCATGTACCCAAGTTTAAAAATGTTTTAAATTTTATTTTACTTTACTAGTTCTTGAAATGGGGTCTCACCATGCTGAGGTCAAACTCCTAAACATGAGGGATCTTCCTGCCTCAGCACTGTTTAAAAAAATAGTTTCTAAACCAGGGATAATGTACAGAAAGTACATGGCATCGTAGCTGGCACCCAGGAAGCACTCAAAAACTATTAGTTGTAAATGCAAACGAACAATTGTCAGGATGTGATGGGACTCCTTGTTTCCTTTACTGCAAATTAACTTGAAGGGAGGATTCACCCAGACAGCTGGGCTCCACTAAAGCCTGGAGATAAACTGGATCCCACGGGTCACAGCCTCGCCCTGCCTAGGGGCTGCCACTGTCCGGTCGAGCACCATGCAGAGTTTATCTTCTGTGCCAGGATGACACCCATGAGGGGCAGTCTCAGAATGAGGCTGGGGTTGTGCATTTGTGTATGCGGGGTAAGGGTCTGGAGGCTGGGGATATATTTGTCTTGATTTTCCCAAGAATCCCCAGGCATAGATTCCAAATGTGGCACCAAATACGGAGGAAGGGTGACTGGTACGTGGCATCCCAGGCTGAACACAATGGGCTTTCGACCTGATAGTCCAGATCTGAAGAGGTGCATGAGTCAGCTTTAGCCCCAGGCAGAAGGGGAAGTGGTTGTCTCTGGGAATCCCTCATTCCTGTTTTGTTTTCATCCTCCCCTCAATGATTACACAACACCAGCAACCCAGGCTCTAGCTCTTTTTCCTTCGCTGCCCCAAGCTGAGTCCCATTCCAGCAGAGTCCTAGGAGAGACCAGGATAACAGGAAAAATTAGCCCAAGATCTGGTTCTAACAGCAGACAGTTGTTTGGTGGACTTGCTCTTCATAGATAAAAATACTTTTTCTCTATTCCTGAGAGGGGGGCTTCATGATGGGGCCAGCAGACAAATTTAGATAAGGACAGTTTTGGGTATCCTAAAAATTGCTGGACATGGTGGTGTAGGCCTGTAATCCCAGCATTCCGGGAGGCTGAGGCAGGAGGATTTGAAAGTTCTAACCCAACTTGGGCAACTTAGTGAGATCTTGTATCAAAATTTAAAAAAATAAACAAAATCAGGGTTGGTGTGTAGCTCAGCATGAAGGCTTTGGGTTCAATCACCAATATTGGGGGAAAAAATTCATACAGTCTCCATGATGTCACAATCTGTCCCTGTGTCCAATGGCCCTGCAATGCGAGTGCCCCATGTTCACTGGGGAATTTAAATGTGGACCAAAAGGCTCCTGATTTGAAGGCATTTATTACTATTCCAGTGCTCCTCTGTAATTTCAGACAGTTTAATCCTAACTTTCGTGAAGTCAAGACATGAACATCAGGGTTGAAGTCAGGATAGAGTTTCAGACCAGGCTAAGGGTCCTGATGATTGGAAGCACTTCTGTGGTACTGCATGAGGTACAAGTATAGGTTGGAAAGTCAGAAGGCCCAGGCAGAAGAGTTGCTCTCATCCATTTTCACTGGGGATCTTAGATGAGCCATTCTATTTATTTGAGCCTCTGTTTCCCTTTTTTTAACTGTCCTTTGGTGGTTGTGGCAGGGAAGAGGGCTTAATGAGAAGACTTAATGGAAGTAGCATGCCTTACAGAAAATGAGAAGGGTTAGTTTTATCATCGTCATTATTATTATTTTTACATTTGTGCTTAAAAAAATAAGTGGCCCATGCCAACATTGTCTTTACCTATTAAAACAATTGTCTTTATCTATTAAAAAAAATCGTCAGTCAACATCTAGAACATGAGCCTGTAGGGGACCAGCGGGCTGGCTGAGTTAAGAGCAAGTGACAATGATGTGAAGAACGTGACGAGATGCTGGGTCATACACATCTATTAAAGCCTTTAATAGTGTATATGTCGGGCACTATAATGAGGTATATGCATGCAGCATGTCACTGAGCCCTCCTGACAGCCTTGGTAAGGAGATAAATATGTCATCCTCAGCTTACAGGTGAGCAAAAGGGGCGCAAAGACATGACACCCTAGCCCTAGTTTGCTTGGCAACCATGGATGTCCTGGAAGTTCTACCAAGACGACTTGTGTCCCCTGCAAGCCTAGATGTGATGTTATCACTGTGACTTCTGCTTCATCTCATGCATGCTTTCAGAGGCCTTTGCCCAGTGCTGGGACTGAGGCCATATTTGCTGTGGATGCTTCCCAGATGTTGCCAGGATGAGAGAGACTTACTTACCTCGCCTCTGTCACGCAGTTGGGAAGGATGCCTTATCCTGGGCGGATCAATGAGCCTGTCTTACCTGGCTCTGATTTCTCTCCTAGCTATGTCCCAAGAGAGTTCACTCAGTCCCCTCCCATCAGTCTTGTCAAATCACAACTTTAAGCAGAGTTGGCACTATAGAAACAATAATTGGCATAGTATTCACAAGGAGCAGAAGACGGTCATTTCCTCAGGCACCAAAAAAAGCATAATCCAGTTGTGAGGTTCCAGAAAATGATGGCTGGAAATGGCCCTGAAGTCTGCACCACGGTCACACAAATGCAGCACCATTGCTCTCCTTTTGATAGCTATAATCCTGCACATGAAAGCAGCCATAACTCTTAACTATTATTTTAGATGACATCCCCTTTTTAACTTTAAGCAGTGTTCTTTAAACATTTCTAAACTTTCCCAATTCCTCCCCAATACCATGCTATGAATTTGCTTGTCACTGTAAGCTGTACACAAAGAGAGACACATACAGCAAGCACAAAGATATCAGGAAGTGGTTTTCCTAGCAACAGTAATCATCTGAAAGATCCTAGAACATCCTTTCTATTCATGTAGCATTTCGTGTTTTGAATAGTGCTGACAGGTGAAGTGGATTCATAGTATTTAATACAAAAAAAAATATTGCTGGGGATTGGTACTGCACAAAAGCTCAAATATCCATACTATTCACAAGCAGCTGAATTCACTGTTTTTGTATCTATCTAGATTATTTAGTGAGGCACAATTGCAAAAGCAAATACTCACCTGCTTACCGAATGACTAATCCGGAGTGTATTATGGAAAGTCTGATTCCCTAGACCTCATTCAGACAAGTGGGACACAGCCCTAAATCACATTCAAATCTCTGCATGCAAGGCAGTCCTGGGGAGAGTTCAGAATGATAAAGAGACATCTCCCTTGCCTGGTCCCTCAGCAGATGGGTCCAGTGTGAAATAAAAACAAGTCAATGCTGTTGACAAAACCATCCTCCCCCAAAAAACTCTATCAGGTTGTGGCCTCAGCTCCAACAGAAATGCCTGCAGATCACTCCTCCAGCCTGCTCATGAGCAGCAGCATCCCAAACATATTTAGCCTTGAAGGTTTAAAAAAAAAAGGCAGAACAAAACCCAAAACAAAACTCGAGTTCCATTAAACTGGGGGTGCAGGGGTGGAGGGCGTGGCAGGGAGAGACAGAAAATTCCAGCCAGCAAGGGCGACCTGAGGAGAATGTGGACTAACAACATTCCCAGGACTCTAACCTGTATAAAGCTTAATTCCACAAATAGGGAGCATTTAAGCCACACACAATGCCATAATCCATGAGAAATCTATGAGGGTTTTATTACCACTATTATTGTCTTTGCTATCAAAAACCACATACTGTGACCCTAATGTGTGTACAAACTTGTGTTAGGCACTAGGGGAAAGCGGCGTCTTACTCTTGGATTTACAAGTTGGCTAATTAGATGGGGTAATGAGGGAAGTTCTGGGTAATAACTAATGGCTTCAGCACTGAGCTTCCATGTTTAATAACACATGGCTGCCCTCATATTAACATGGGGGAGAGAAGCGACTATACGACAGGGAGTGAGGTTTAAGGCCTAGAATGACCTGGGTTTGAATGTGAGCTATGCGGTTAAGTGATTTGTAAATACAGCCACCCTCCCTAACTCAGAAGCCGTTGGACAGACTGATTACGGCAGTGCTGTTAACTCATCGAAGCACCTAGCGGTAGCTGCAATTCACAGAGGGGACCACTCAGAGACATGCAGATGAAACCCACAGTGGCCTACAACTTCAAGCCCCTAAAATCAGCAAAATTTTGATAATATCAAATATTGTCCAGGTTGCAACATTGTATCCACTCTTGTATATTGCTACTAAGAATATAAATGGCACACACATGTTAGTGACTGTATCCGATGCTGTGTAAAATGCATATATTCTTATGACCCAGAAATTCCATTCTAGGACATGTTTATTAGAGAACTCTCAAAAATGTACACAGAGACTATGTAAAATGGAGTATTTTCTGACTCTAGTGGTGAGATATTAGAAAAATCTAAATGCATATCTACAAGGAATAGATAGAGTGGTTCATCCATGCAGCAGTTAGAATAAGTGAACAGATTGCCTTTATCAATATAGCTAAATCTCCAGGACAGAAAGTTGAGCACCCATAAAGTGCACTGGGAAGATGGTTATGAGTGATCTGATACCATGTATAAAATGCTTAATATGGACAAACTATGTTTCATAGAATACATAGGAAACACCTTTTCTGGTATTCTATTCACATAGGGTGTGAGCTAAAGAAATGTGGAACCTAGGTTACATCTGACCCCTAGCCCATCAACTTGCTGGCACTGTAAATGCACACAAAGATCTGGGGTAGTGCATGGAAACTCTTGTTTTTAATGAATATTAGGATTTTTATGTGGAACTTCTACAAAACAAAAGTGATTGCTTTTATGAGAAAACATCGAGTTGAAAATGACACAATGCTTGAATGTAATACTTGGGCCCAAAGTGATTTTCAACTTGGTCTATAAGCAACCCTTTGTTGAAAGAAACTTGTTCCCTCCATTTGGGTCCCAAATTACTTCTCTCTTCCTCCCACTTCTCCCTTCCACCAATGTACTAGTTGAACAAATTCATGGACAAACAGAACACGTATAAGTCCATCCCTCTGGCAGGCTTAACAGAGACAAAAGTAACAAGAGGTTAAGAGATTCCTCGGATGCTTCTGAGGATACTCCCTGCGGCAGTAGCTTCTCAAGCAGAGAAACTTTGGGCTACTGAGATCTTCTGGGTTCTCTCTCCCTGGATGGGATGTGTGCAGTGAGTAGGAGGATGGATTCTTTTAATACCTGCCCACATTCCAAAACCCATGTCTGTCCCTAGTTTCTTGGTGACTGATGAAAAGAGGGTAAATATTAAGATTTATCAGATTTCTATCCTTGTTCATGCTCCTGGGGTTTGCTTTTGAGTCAGCCCACAAATGGGCAACTGAATGAGCACTAACCTGTGGGCCCAATGAGAAGGGACTGAGAGAGAGCAAAAGGTAAAAGAAAGGGGCGAGAGGGGTGCCTGAGGTCCACGGGACACAAGAGTAACAACAAAGATGGCGCCTCTTGGACTACCAGAGAATGAAAGTCTTCTCAATTCTTAAAAATTCCTTCAAGTGCAAACCTTTGTCCTGCTCCCTATATTAAAAATTTATTTTTGATACACAGAGATAAATACAGGGGGATGCAGAGAGATAAGTGAGATTTAACTCTGTCCCTTATAATGTCTTCCATCAAAAGTGTAGAGTGAGGAGAGAGATAGTTAAACTGACAGATTCTGCAGAAAGCAAGGCAGAAGGAAGGGCTACGTGATGAGACCATGCAGGTCCACAGGAGGAGAACCAAGCCAATGGGTCTATGTGAGGTGAGTTTGGACGATCATCTGAAGGAGACAGCCCTGAATTTTAAAGGATGTAGCTAAAAGGTCACTCAATCAAGCAGAAAATGGAGCTCCTTTCTTCTATTGTGCCCTTGCATAGCTGCTTTTTGAGTATTTACTGCATGTTAAGTAGCTGGGAATACCACGGTCAGCAAAATGAGGTGCAGCTCTGCCCTTTCAGAGCCTATGTTAGGAAGCAGAGTTCAAACACAAATCTGGACTCTCTAATCCAGAATACATAGATGGAATGCAGCAAGGGCACAGGGAATCCAACCTGGCTAAAACACAAATTTTTGTTTTAGCAATCCTTAACTAATGTTTACCATTTCCTTCCATTATTAAATTGGCAACAAATCCTGTAGTATTATCAATATCTGTGACTTCGTTCACCAGATTTTGATATCCCATTACAATAGTGGAAGATTTTGAAAATGTCATTTGTACTCATTGCTACTTCAAAATTACAGTAGTTATTAGACATTCCACTAGATCTTGTTATTTGCTGTGTAATAAAGAAGCACTTTTATTACTATGCTACATTTAAAAAAATATTTTGATATCCAATTATATTGAAATTCAAGTTTCTTTGTAACCCTAGGTACTTTATATCATGCATTTGATAACATTATTATGGCTTTCCTAGACTGCTATAGAGATCCATGAAACAAATTATTAAGAAACCCCGCTCTGATTAAATAACTGAAACTGATAAAAACTGCAGTTGCAACGAGGGCTACAGAGGGAGGCAAGCAACGCAAGGAGAACACAGAAGGGAGGAAACAGAGAAGGGAGGAGCAGCGCCCTGTGTCACAGACAGGAAAGGCTGAGGCTGCACAGGCCTGCAAGGGCCAGGAGCGCAGCAGGTGTTGGAGGTCTGTGATGTCACAGGCAGACCTTGTCCTGAGGGGACCAAGAGCCCCTAGGCAGTTTCCTAATGGGCCTGTCTTTAGCCATGCTGGGTGAACTAGTGTCTCAAGGTTCTCTGGACACACCAGGGCTTATGTATGTCCAGTCAGTCCTGTGTATCTGCAGTTTCCTATTCATCAGATTCAGCCAATCAAGAATTGAAAATATTGGAAAAAAAATAGACTCTGTACCAAATACACACAAAGTTGCTTATCATTATCCCCTAAGTAATACAAGGTAATAACTATATAGCATTTATATTGTATTAGATAAGGACTCTAGAGAGATTGAGAGTAAGCAGGAGGCTGTGTCTAAATCATGCATGTGTGTATAAGTCATATATATATATACACAATCACATATATATATAATGCACACACACACACACACACACGTACTTTTATATAAGGAACCTGAGATCTGAACAACTATGGATTTTGTTATTCAAGGAGGTCCTGAAATCAATCCCTGTAGATACCCCGGGATGAGTGTACATACACATACAGGCACATGCACACATTCTTTCTCATATTCTCATTGCTTATGGTGGTTATGTTCTACAAAGTTATCCCAAATACTGAATCAGTGAGACTGTTCCTAGGAGACACATATGGTTAGGTTGTTAGGAGCCTAGGGTCATACCATTTCTACCAAATGATCAATACATGACCTTGTTTTAGATGCATTTCAGTTTAAAGATACCTACTTTGGAATATATTACTGATTCACTACTACTGATGCCTCTGAAGATGTTTATAACACATCTACTTTCCCTGTAAGGCCTATCACAACTTTTTTGTGCTTACAACATTAGACAGCATTTCAGAACTATGATTGAGACCACTGGAAACAGCAAAATCAACAACAGAAAGGACAAAAATGGGAAACTTTGGCTTTAAACTGCCAACAGAAGATGTATTTACCGAACAAGAACTAAAACAAAAAGGCAGAGAAGTGCCTTGGTCAACCTCAGCTACACACGTGCACATTGGTGACTTCCATCTCTTGCCACTTTGCTCATGTTGATGAATGACTGTAGAAACACTCTGAGGGTTGATTTTGACTTTACCAACAAATTTTAGTGAGCAGGACAGAATTATCAAATAGGGGACCCAGGAAGATGGAGGATCAACTGTACATATGTCTATGTTTCATTTTTCCTTCCTTTCCTGTGATGGTAAGACTGTTCTGCATCCATAAGGCAAGAGAACAGGCTGGACACTCATAGTGAGGGGATCAGGGGACAGTCTCTGGGCAATTTCATTCTTAGGGACTTTCCACATTGGAAAATGATCTCCTTTATTTAGAGTCAGTTGATTGAAAATGTTAAACATTTTATAAAATACTTGCACAGCAACACCAAAATTAGTGTTTGACTGAATACCTGTCATACTGTGGCTTAACAAGGTTGACATATAAAATGAACCATCATCGATGGCATTGAAAAGGACAAGAGATGCAGGCTATCACCCATTCGAATTATTCAGATGGACTCTGCTTTTAGGAAGTTTTTCCTAATCCTTTCTTGTCTCTTAATGTTTCAAAGAGCTATGCACCCTCAACTCTAGACCCTGACTTTCCACAGGCCACTCAGTCCTGTCCTTCCAAGGTAGCAGCAGCCACCACACTTTGAGGAAAAAAAAATGCTTGACACTTGTGGCATACTTCTCTCTGGTCTCAATACTTCTCTCAATATTATTTCCTTTTCCTTAGGATGCAGAGTAAGTCTGAGAAAGTAGATGTACTGCAATAACATGGGGGGATTTTCTAATTTTATTTTTAGATACAAGTCATAGAATATCTGACTTGGAGTAGCTTAGCAATAGTTTTTGGTTATGCTTTTTTAAAAAATGTCTTCCTTAATAAGCACTCAGGAGATAGTTGGTTTAGAGTAAGGGTCAACAAACTATGGCCCAGTAACTCTACCCTGCAAGTCATTTTTTTTCTCCTTAGCCTGAAAATTAAAGGTTGCTCAAGAAACAGCAACAACAGTGACTATATGTGGCCCACAAAGCTTAAAATATTTAACCACCTAGCCCTTCACAATACAAACTTGCTGACCCCAGATTCATAGATTCAATCAAATTGTCAAGGACTCACTCTTCATATTCTTACTTGCTAAGGCATCATCTTTCCCTGGGGGATAGCTGACACAACTATCCACACTACCCCTTATTGCAAAAGGACAGAATGTCTTCACGTATCTCTATTTTATGAAAGAGAGAATTTTTCCCAGAAGGCCACAGCAGGCATGCTCTTTGCTCCCATTGGCTGGGACACAATCATGTGAACTAACTGCAAGGGAGACTGAATTTGCAAGGTCCTTGATAAGCCAGAGTGACCCCAACACACAATGTATGGAAACACCCACCATGTATGGAAATACCACAGATCTCTTCTGTCTATAATCACTAGAGCTAAAATTTTAGAATCCTTGCATTGGTGACTTTAAATAAGAGACTTCTAAAAAAAAAAAAAACTTCTCACCCTTGCTCATCTCAGGACACAAGGGGCTAATTAAAAGTGGAAAAATTCCTGTTTGATCAGAAATTCTTGTGTTTTGGAAAAAGGGAAAACTCTAATATTCAGAAAGAACTAAATTGGCTCTAAAGTTACCACATACCTTTCCTTATTTGGGACAGCACAAGTGAGCCTTTCTCTCTGGACCCATGAAGTAAAAATGTGTGGTAATGGGACCGCAGGAACCCAGAGGAGCAGCATTTCAGGTCAAAGTATTTGGATTTGACTCCATGGTCTCTTTTAACCTAACTTGGTGAGACCCCTCTCTGAGAGCCTCTCCTGAGCCCTGGTCTTTTGGCCGACTTCTCTCCAGAAATGACTTTATTACTTGAACAGTAAGGTTGTTTATGGAGGAAGATGTGTGTGGTGGTCCCTAATGGAGCATGTCAGCATAAAAGCCCTATTATACTGAGGCAGGCCTGGGTCCCTCCGTTTTGCATGGCACTCTCCCCTGGATTTATTAGGATTAGTGCAGGAAAAGTGAGTGCTCTATGTAGCACAACCTTCTGAAACTCATCTGCTTCCCACACTACAGAAGGCTGAGAAAAGAATTTCCTGGGCTCATAGGTGCTCTTATCTAGAGGAACCATGGAGTTCATCAAAAGACAAATGATGCTGAAAGTTTGTACAAAAAAAACAAAATGATGTCTCTGTGGAAAATTCACAAAAGCGTTCCCTCATAGTGACTCTAAAAGTCAGCGTGTCTGTTGGTTAGCAGACTGCTTTCA